>LPNX010505379.1:335262-366798 GCA_001517045.1 Pseudotsuga menziesii
CACCTGTGCATAAGAGCTCTAAACAAGGACTAGTGAGAGTGTTAGGAAATCAAATTTAACCTGTGATTCGAAAAAATTAAGTGGATGAGAAGACAAGTGCCTTATGAGATGAAACATGAAATCAAAACAATGGAATGAGACCCAAAATCAAAACTTGGAAAGGATCAGGCAAGTTCACCGTTTTTTTTGTAAAATGCACGATTTTTGGCGAAACGACTTCGGATTTTTTGCGAATTTAAAATTAAAGATTTTTTAACATTTTAGGCTAATTTCCAGAATCTGGAAAATAGCAGAAAATCAGTGAAAAAACAGCAAGTACAAAATGGCGCACTTTCGAGAAAAAGTCGAAAAATAAAAAATTTTTGGAAAATTTCTGATTTTTTAATGAATTTCCAGAATTTAGAATTAACAGAAAAAAGTTGAAAATCAGCCCAAAAAACAGCGAACTTGAAATGGCACGCTTTTCGAGAAAAAGTCAAAATTAAAAAAAATTAAAATTTTTGAAAATTTTTGATTTTGTAATGAATTTCCAGAATTTAGAATTAATGAAAAATATAGAAAACTAGCAAGCCCAAAAAATGAAAAATTTGCACGTTTTTCGAGAAAACTCGTGCACGTTTTCCAAGGCAAAAAGAAAGCTGGATTTAAAAAGGAAATGAAACTAGATCTTTAAAAATGGACATTTAAAAAGATGGATCTAGCTTTGAAAAAGTAGATCTAAGGCTAGAAAGCCTAGATCTATCTTAGTAGAAGCTAAGCAAGCTTAAAATAAAGATTTAAATGACTTGATAACTTCTACAAAAGTGGAAAAGAGGTAAGATAGAACCTTGAAAATAAAGATCCACTTGTAGCAATCAAAGTAACCAGGTGTATTGTTTAATCTTTGTTGATGGAAGGAAGGAGAAACCCTGACTGTTGTATTTCTTTCTTGGATTGAGAAGCGCTTAGGAGAACCTGCAAAACGAAGGAATTAGATGAAAATAACCACCGGTTCATGAAGAAGAGCTTGATCTTTAAGTTTGTCCTTCACCTTTGATGATCTCTGCAAAACCCTTGAAAACAAAATTAAATCCGAACAAAATACTCATAAACTAGATTGTTAGCCCTTCAAGAGTATATATTGAATAATGATTTAATAATTGAAAAAGAGAAGGGTAAGAGAGATATCACCAAAAGACGGTGTGAATCCACAATTCCAATAGCTCATACATAGACATCCAAAGGCACAACTTTATTCCAATCTTTAAACAAATATTACAATAATTTTGGCAGAGTGTTCATACCCAATATCTCCATCCAATAGAGCTGAAAGAGCCTCTATTTTAACAAATGAGAGTGCTAAAACCCTAAAACCAAAAAACCAACCCTAACCAGCTTAGCCACCTAACAAAGAGCTCAGACCTAAACCGAAGAACCGGAGTGAGGGGAGGCCTCCACCCAGGCAAGGCGCCCCCACCCCAAACCTGTGCACTGAAAATAAGCCAAGGATGAGGCCACACGTGTGATGTAGGTAAACTCATCCTTAGGTCTGGCTGGAGCCTCCGTTAGGTTTGGGAAGCCCACTAATGGTGCAAGCTTTAGTCTTCACCTCGATCAAATCACCGGACCAATGAGAGCTCTCCATCTCATCTTTAGCTGGAGATGACATGTCTGATAACTGATAATAAATTAATTGCTCTCTTAATGATGACTGAAGCTGAGTTATGATAACTCCAATCACCATAAGTGTTCCATGAGATGTCATTTAGTCTTTGAGTTTACTAAATTTGGATTAATTTGGAGAGTTTTAGTTTTCTCCAAAATAATCATTTTTTTTAATAAAAATCATTTTTTTACTAAAAATAATTTTTTACTCAAAACTGACTTTTTGAGTAAAAATACATTATGTGTCCGATTGCTGATCTGAAAGTTGGTTCTGACTGGTTGGCTGATCAAGAATGATTTTTGGCTTAAGGTTAGAGCCTTCAATCACTGAATTCTGAGTCCGGATCATGAATAGGTTTTTTCCATTTAATTTATGGAAAAATTAACTCAAAAAACTTAGGAAAAGTAATTAAAAATTAAAGAATAATTTTTCACTGTTCGAAAAAGATTTTTTCGAAATTTTTTTATGTGTCCAGATGACTTAGGACATGACCATGATCTATCTAAATAATGTCTAGTAGGCTTATAACACTCAGTTGGGCTCTAATAACCCCCCAAGGCCCAGAATTCAACATCGGGCATTCCAGCTTTGGAGGAAGCGGGAGAAAACCTCGTCAATTATACTCCGCTGAAGGCAAAGCATAATTGTCAGGGGCAAAAAACTCCCTGGAATACCCTATTTGAGATTCTACGTCTTAGGAGACCGAACCACTCAAAAATATCCTACTAGCACATTTTATTACAAACCCCGCGGGGCCATGGTCAAAATTATTCAAATAAAAAAGTGACTAGCCAATATTGGCTAGACAAGCAGATGGATCAACTGATACACTGGAATCAGACTTTGAACAAGTCTGTCAACTGGCGGCTCCTCAGGTAACCCAACTTATGGTACAAAAAGTTGGATAACACATCCAATTGGTGTTTGGAGAGGCCACTCAGGTCTTTCATAGAGCTTTAATGGAGTTGTATTTGCAGGTGTAAGCTACAGGGCAGCTCGTGGTTTCCTCTATTGCAGCACTTTCTCTCAACCATTTTCAGTTTTTATTGCATATTCTTGCTCATGGAGGGATTGCGCTTTGGGTGAGCTATTGATCTCTTTGGGGAAGATTCTAATGCCCCATTATTTTATGTTCTGATGTAAATGCTCTGTATTTCAAGTTCAGAAGATTCTCAAGTCGAAATACCAAAAGATTTCATGTAAAAATGTTAAACAATGAAGATTTCTTGTTGTGAGCCATTGTAATGCTGATGATTTCGAATTGGGAGAGTCTTTCATTGTTTATTTCTGATTGTAATAAGCTCAATATGCTATGTTCTTCATTCTCAGAAAGTCTTAGGTCGAAATATCAAAGGGTTGTATGTAAAAGTGACTATTAATGAGCAAACAATGACCATTTCCCCACTATATTGATGTATGCCATGATAATGCTGATTATTTCGAAAGGAAGAATGTCTCTCTGTAATGTTCCGTTTTTGATGAATAGGGAATTGACTGAGGACCTTTAATACCGGGAGTACATTAGGACATTTATTTAGTCATCGGTATAGTAAAGAGGGCCATCAGAGTTATTATCATAAAGCATGCAGAGCATGCAGGCCTTATTTCTTCAGTATTAAAGTCAACTTGAAATTAGAATTGCATGCATGCAAAAGTGAGCATAAACCCTAAAAGTGACATGAAAACGCTAAAAGTGCATAAGGATCTATTTAAGAAGGGTTATGGGACTAAAGGAGATAGCTATTGTTATTGTTGATTGATTTTGGAGTTTCGAGCAGCAGCACAACATGCAGCCGCGATAGTAGGGGTTGGAGATGGTGTCTTCAATTAGCGAGGGTTCGGCAGTGAGATATCTGCCCTAGTCTCTTATTGGGATAGATCATCCAGGTTTATCCATTGCATCCATCATATACTATAGTATTCGGAGATCCAACACATTTTGAAGGGTTATTAGCAGATCCACATTTTGCAGCTAAAAGTAGCAGGGAAAACACAGAAGGATTTGTTGGGACCACAAGACCCTGTCTTTCCTCAGCATGTCAGCTTCCTCTTTCTCAACAGGCCTATCCTATGGTATGCAGTGATTATCAGCCATCAGTTTGCTCACCTGGAGTAGCTATCAGCCAAACAAATCAGTTGGGGGCGTGAGCAGCAGAACAACCAGTCAATTCGCTAGGGCACTTAGAGGCATCCAAACCTCTGCATGTGCCAGGCCATCTCTCCGGCATCAACAGACGAACAAGCTCAGAAAGTTTCAGCCCAAACGGACCTCTCTTACAAAAACGTCACCTTCAGTCTAGAGGGATTTTACGGTACTACGGGGCGGTAACACCGGAGGAAAAGAGCATTATTAGGCCACCCATTCGGATCCTTATGCATGCAACTATCTCTGGAGTCATTATCAGCCAGAATATCCGTGGTAAGTGTTAATTTCTCTCTGCAAAACCCTAACCCTAATTCAGCTATATTTTAGGGCATTTTTGCATGGCGAGTTTGCATGCACAGTTATTTTGCAAATTTGTATGAGATTGAGTGTGCGAGTCAGCACTATCATAAAACATTAGAGAATATCAGTATTTAGGATATTACAGAGGTATCAGAGCATGTTCCTTTGCAGCTATGGGCATGCAAAATTATAAATGAATTCAGAAGATCCATACAACATTACTTACCAGAGACAGAGGTTTAGAGACACTGATAGAGGAGAAGAGGAGTTAGAGGACAGAGAGTATCAGTTCGGAAAGGGCAAAGAAACAATGGCCAATGATCATAAAACAACTTTCAATAGTCTCATATCAGCCATAAAAGAACTCACTACTGGGCAAAAAGAAATGATGAGTACCTTCAAGCAAATGACAGAGAAAAATGGGCCCACCCCACACAGTCCCTTGTTTCCCAACATTGATAAGGTATCCACCAGTGGTAGTGGGGAGCACTTACATACCAACATGCAGAGCCATCCCCATATATACAACAAGCCTTCTCGACCTACCATGCCTCAATTCTTAGATAGTCCAGCTGCAGTGCCTCTAGCACAAGTAGAACCAGAAGAATCCATGAGTGCCTATCTGAGAGAGTATAGAGCTTTAGGAGATGACTTCCATTCAGCCATGACCTTCACTGACTTCTGCCACTTTAAAAGTAAGAACAAACCGAGAGCTTACAATAGCCATTCACCCAGAACTATGAGTTACAACGCACCGTAGGGAAACTGACTATCCCTACCTTTGAGGGTACCCGGGGTGGCCCAGCCCGGAATTGGGTGCAAAAGTTGGATACATACTTCCAGCTCAACCCCATGATTGAGACATATGCCATTAAATTGGCTACTTTGCATTTGGATGGAGAAGCCCATGAGTGGTGGTACCACGAGTTAGAGACACTGGGTCACAATACCATCACATCGTACCCAGATTTTACACAGAGGCTCATTGAGCAATTTGATAGGAAGGACTCTGAGGTACACTTCAGAGAGCTGGCATAGCTCAAGTAGACAGGTAGTGCAGATGCATTTATTTTAGAGTTTCAGAGGATAACAGTACATGATGAGGATGTGCATGAGGAGATAGCATTAGAGCCATCTTGTGAGTCTAGCGACACAAGCACATTTGTTAGTCAGATTGTGGACAAGCCATGTGATGAGTTGGAGTTGGTACACTCTTCGTCCACTACAGCAGGAGTCTAGACAGTTATAACAGGTGAAATACATGAGGTGCAAGGCAATGAGCACAACAGTCGAGACAATGGGCAGTCACACATGGAGTTAGGGAGAGTTTATACATGCATGAGATAGAGCTTCCAGATGATAGTCACCGAAAGAAGATTGAACGTGTTAAAGAAAGCATTCTAGCAATGAAAGAGAGGACCAAGATACTCCGGGACACCATATTACAGCGAGATGTTGAGCTTACATCTCTTCGAGTTGCATGTATCGAGTCAGCGGTCAGGATTTCTAGTATTGAAGAGCAGTTAGATTCCTTGGTGGGGCAGCAGAAGAAACATACTATTGCATTTTAAAGCATTGCTCTTCAGGAGTACATAGACAAGGCTTGCAGTAGCTTGAGTCCACATTTGCATAATGGAGGATGGTTTTTATAGGTTGGCCAGGATTGAGAAATTGGGCAGCAGTATATGAGCATTCCAGTTGAAACCAGAAGGGTAGAATGTCATCTTGGTAGGATTATTCCTTGTGATGGTGCTTATGGACAAGGTCCTTTTTGGGGATTGGATTGGAGAGAGATTAAGAGTTGGTGTCCTATTGAGTGGGCGATTCTTAGCAAGACATTCCTGGCCAAGGGTATAGTCCCACAAGAGCCTTGGGATATTTGGGATGAAAGATGCACAAGTTTGCATTGGGATCCAGGTGGGAGACCTTATGAGGGATGGATACAATGTTTATTGATGGGGTCACTTGGGAGTCTACAGGATGTTCCTTGTGTCGATACTACGCAGGGTAGCGGTGGATGCATTTTGACCTCTGCAATTCTTAGATTGATTTGGGACCCTGGGATTACAGTGACTGACAGTTTAGTGATTGCTAGAGGATGCTTTCAGGAGGTCTCTTGTGATTGTACCTTGTTTACACCGTGGTTAGTTACTCTACTTCTAGGAGGCTTCCATGGGATATCTTGTGATGGTACCGTGCAGTGCAGTGCTTTGAGCAGAGGCTGCTACAGATCTCCTAGGATGATTTGGGACCTTGGGATCATGCCTGGATTCAGTTGGTTCAGTTTGATTGATTGTGGAGTTCCGTTGGCATTGCTTGAGGACAAGTAATCTTTGGCGAGGGAGGATTGTAATGTTCCGTTATTGATAAATAGGGAATTGACCGAGGACCTTTAATACCGGGAGCACATGAGGACATTTATTTAGTCATTGGTATAGTAAAGAGGGCCATCAGAGTTATTATCATAAAGCATGCAAGCCTTATTTCTTCAGTATTAAAGTCAACTTGAAATTAGAATTGCATGCATGCAAAAGTGAGCATAAACCCTAAAAGTGACATGAAAACCCTAAAAGTGCATAAGGATCTATTTAAGAAGGGTTATGGGACTAAAGGAGATAGCTATTGTTATTGTTGATTGATTTTGGAGTTTCGAGCAGCAGCACAGCGTGCAACCGCGATAGTTGGGGTTGGAGACGGTGTCTTCAGCTAGCGAGGGTTCGGCAGTGAGATATCTGCCCTAGTCTCTTATTGGGATAGATCATCCAGGTTTATCCATTGCATCCATCATATACTACAGTATTCGGAGATCCAACACATTCCAAAGGGTTATTAGCAGATCCACATTTTGCAGCTGGAAGTAGCAGGGAAAACACAGAAGGATTCGTTGGGACCACAAAACCCAGTCTTTCCTCCGCATGCCAGCTTCCTCTTTCTCAACAAGCCTATCCTATGGTATGCAGTGATTATCAGCCATTAGTTTGTTCACCTGGAGCAACTATCAGCCAAACAGATCAGTTGGGGGCGCGAGTAGCAGAATTTCCAATCAATTTGCTAGGGCACTTAGAGGCAACCAAACCTCCGCATGTTCCAGGCCATCTCTCCGGCATCAGCAGACGGACAAGCTCAGAAAGTTTCAGCCCGAATGGACCTCTCCTCCTAAAAAAATGTCACCTTCAGTCTAGAGGGTTTTTACGGTACTACGGGGCGGTAACACCGGAGAAAAAGAGCATTATTAGGCCACCCATCCGGATCCTTATGCATGCAACTATCTCTGGAGTCATTATCAGCCAGAATATCAGTGGTAAGTGTTAATTTCTCTCTGCAAAACCCTAACCCTAATTTAGCTATATTTTAGGGCATTTTTGCATGGCGAGTTTGCATGCATAGTTATTTTGCAAATTTGTATGAGATATAGTGTGCGAGTCAGCACTATCATAGAACATTAGAGAATATCAATATTTGGGATATTACACTCTCTGATATATTTATGATGAATGGACTGTCATTTATGAGTATTACAAGTTTCATGTTCAACACTTAAACATTTGAGGTCATTTTACTCAGTTTAATTGCATTTGGAGAAGATTTGGTGCCATTTCCCCAAGGGTTGAATTAGTGATTTTGTAGCTGTTTGGGAGAGGGTTATAATAGCTTGTATAAACTAAATAATGATGCATATGAGACCTTAACAATGTCCCTTAAACATCCTCTGCCTCTGTTTAGAAATTCGAGTGGGTTTGGTAGCATTTGAGAAGCCATTTCCAGCATTTACCCAGGGGGAATTTGAGCCCCAATTTGCTAGTAAAGACTCCTACTTTGGCCAGAATATTAAACAAGTTTGCAGAAGTAATTGGAGGGTCATAAATCATCCCTGAACATCATATTCAAGTCCTAATATCATTCATACACCTTCTCAGAAGATTTGGGAGCATTTGGGCCAATTTGGAGATCTAGACATCAAAACTAGTCAAAGGTCGAAATAGGGGAAAAGTGAAAAATTGTTCATTTAATAAAATTTCTTAAATATGGACATTACATTCCCATATGCGATATCTACTATTTCGACATGTAGAATGTCTTACACACTGAAATAGAAGTTGAACTACCCGACAAAACATGCAAACTAAAACATAAAGTTATTTGACATCAAGCTCTTTAAGGGCTTCTTCTTTGTTTCCAACCTGGTTCTCCAGAGCATGGTCTACTGGTTGCATGTTCGTGTCCACTGAGGTCCCAATTACATCTTTAGCTTTGACGATGTTTTTGTTCGCAATGAAAGGACAACAGTGGTGTAAAGGTTTCTTCCTTTACCTTGGACGAACAAAACTGAATGGGGAACAAAGGGAGTTGGAGATGGTATGCAAGCTTGGAAACATGTGAGTATAGGGAGTTCACCTTGTGTGCTAAAACTTCATATCGCCTTTGATGGCTATGCATGATATTGAGAGTCGAGATGGCCTCGTTCTTTTATTTCGACTGCTGACAACTGGACTTCTACCTCCGTTGCTTGTTGGTCATGTACCTATGTTCCCATTGAAAATTGTATTCCCACTCTTCTTGACACCATATTCAGCATCTGGTGGAATTTATAAGGTTGCATTGTGCCTAAGAAATATGGCATTTGTACCCATGAATATCTCTTCTAACCTCCATGGGGTCACATGTTACATATTGTCTAGACCCATTATGGCTTGCCATAGACTCTTCAGACACTCCACTTGATCCGGAATGGATCATCATATAATTTGTCATCTATTTTTTTACTTTCTGTGTGGAAAAATTGGAGGTATTGGCTTGTCGGGCCCATTTTACGGGTAGGTCTCACTTTGGTGATTTGGGGTCTATAATCTTTTGGAGCACATTTGAGGCCTCAAATGGCTGTTTTTGGGGTCAAAACTTTCCAAACTTTGTTGTAAGCTTCTTAACCCTATTACACACATCAAGACCTTTCCAACAATGTAAAAAACACCTTAGTTGGAGTTCGTATATGGAAGTTATACCTTCCACAAGTAGACCTATCCTATTGACCACCATGATGTTGAGTGGATTCCATATTAGCTCACGTTACTCACACATGTGGACTTTCAAGAAGATTCTAGAGGTTTTGAAACCCCAATATTAATTGGGGGGTTGAGGCATGCAAAAGCCCTAACCCTAACCTTAGACAATTATAAAAGCCCTAACCCTAACCTTCAATAATTATTAGACTATCTTAAATATTGGGCCTCTCGGAAAGGAAGAGGTTCCATTCTTAGTGTATTGTATATTGTTCCATAATTGAGCATAGCATCTGGGAGTGGAATAGTGAGGCAAAACAAAGGATCTAGAAGATCATATAACAATTATACTGGCGATACTGTCCATGACAACTCCATAATGAATGTCTCTTTCTTTGTATTTGCATTTTATAACCGAGAAGAAAATAGCGGAGCATAGGCCTCACCCTCAAGTTGGGTTTTTCTTGTACTGGGTTTACCCAAGCTATATCTTGTTTTTATTGTATGGATGGTCTATTGTTTGCTTGCTTTATTCATTTCAGTTTTAGTTCCTTTCTGTTTATTTCATCATTAAGCAAGTAACATTAAATTTGCAATCTCAAGTAAAACCACTCCATAATAAGAGATTGTAGAATATTATAAGATATGTTGTGATGAATTGTTCGAGTGGAATATCCACGACAACTCACATATCACACCTAAATCCTGCCAACTCGTTATCATATTGCAAAATAACCTTCCCAACGAGGCCCCCATAATGTAGAAGTAGAACAAGTTCCCTGATGACGGACTAAGACCAGAGATGCTAGAGTAAAACAGAGGAATAATACTAGCCTCTAGCGTGAGAGTTGTAGGGAAAACATTGTATAGACAAACCCACATTCATGAAATTTCCTTTGAGCACACCATTTAAATAGACCTAAGCTGAATCTATAGTAATAACATAGCAAGTGCTTCCTTATTGTCACTAACTCCTTGTCTACATGCACGAGGGTATATTGTGAATTCCGATACATGCCAAGTTTGTGAGGATTAAATATAATGGGAGGTGGTTTAATATCCCCAATTTTGGATTGGAATGTATTTAATAAAAATGATGTAAATGATGTAAATATGCTAGTATGGATTCCTAGTGCGGAGCTCAAGGACGAGGCTCAACTAGTGAATGGCCAGGCATGTATGATGTAAATATTTTATTTGGATAGTACGGTTGGTTTGTCCTGCTAACTCGAAAAATATGTAAATACTAGGTTGCAAAAATAATAAAATGGTCCAAGATGGTTGTGTAAAGAGCACTAGCGGGGCTATGATTCCACCGAAGGGGAAGAGGAAAGGGGGCATATGGGAGACTAAATCCTTTGTTGCCAAGCGTCAACCTTGGAACTCATCCAAATTTTGCCATGTGCTTTAAGTGAGTCTGTAACGTTGCACTTGTACATAACGCACCTTAAGATGTGCCCCAGGGAGAGAGAGCCAATTTTTTCGACCCTGAGGGGTGTTTTTAAGCAATGGTGGTCATGGCTGGGCCATTTGGTCCTTTCTTTCGGAGTACTATGGCTTAATGGCACTGCTAACTGTCCTTTGTTGGGGTTTTTAACCTCGGGGTTGGTGTCCAGGGATCCTAGGGGTTGATCACTAGGTCACATGGCCCCATATCTTGTTTGCTTGCTTTGAAGGCCTTTGCTTCAGCTGTGAGACATTCGTCTTCCTTCACATCCACTTAGGACACCCTCCTGGCCCTTTAGCTAGTTGGCGCCTTCTCTCCCTGGCCTTATTTTCTCAGAGGAAGCTGCCCTCCACGCTAGGCCTTCTCGCTGATTTGAGGAGGGCGTTGAGGGATTTTACAACATTCTTGGGGTTAAATGGGGTATAACGCCCTCCCTCCAGCTCACTCCAACCTTTCGTTCGGAGTGATTTGCTTATTTTAGCAAATTTTGGTACCTTGGGGAAAAATACCCTAGGTAGCCTACCTTGAGCCTACATTATGGCTATTTTTTATTATTATTTTGTTTTAATTTTAAGTTGACATTTTATAATTTCAAATTGTCATTTTAAAGGCATGTCGACCTGGATATTTTTGTAAAAGTGAGTGTGAGATCATATAAATAGATCTCCTCACCTCATTTTTAAGACAAGACTCATGGGATAAAAAACATTATGCATTTGTTCTACCCTTCTTAGGGCTCTTTGGAGAGATGCGCCCCTCTTGATGGAAGATTTTTCTGGGCTATGCAAGCTTTTTCTTGGTGTTCTTTGGTGAAATTCCCTTGCAAGGTGATGCTTGGATTTGTTGGTTGAACATTAGCACATGGAGGTTTGGTTGCTAATCTCTTTGTTTGAATGTTGGTAGATAATGCATGTTCATGACTAAATGGTAGCCTTAGTGCTGCATTTCCTCTAGAACAGGCCATTTCCATCCTTTTTGTCACCTTAGCAAGAAGAGGCATGTCTTCTTGTAAGAGTCCTCTAGGATTTTCCTTTAGTTTTCTAGGATAGTTGCCTAACCTAGGATCTCTTTCTCACTAGGTAAGCCATTCTCCCTAGATGCCCTAGGTTGGGTAGGGATTTTGCTAGGGTTGCTTTCCTTTGTCTTCACATCTTTTTATTTTCAAAACCTAGTTTCTAGGGTTAGTTATAGGTTAGTTTTAGGTCTGCAAATTTTATAAAATTTCATAAAAATCAAATATTTGGCCAATTTAGGACCTCCCGAAATTTTCAGCTCCTAAAATTTTGGGCCATAAAATTCCGTGCCCTAAAATCTTGGGTCCTAAAATTTCGGTCCCTCCCTAAAAGCTCGGCCTACTCCTCATTGCTTTTACAACCTCCACGGTCTCCTTCCTTAGTCTATAACATACCTTTACTTTCACATTTCCGACCTTGACCAACTACTGTAAGGGCTGCCCTTACAGTGGCAGCCATTCCCTACACCTAGTCTGCCATACCTTCCCTCTTGCTTTGGTCTTCTAAACCCTGCACACAAACAATTAAACATAGGTACAAAAGATTAAACAAGTGTAGGGTGAATCACAAGTAAAAGTCGGCTCTTCTCTACGTCATTTTCACTATGCAACCACACTTTATTTTGTAATTTAATCATTGTTTAAGTCTGGAAACACTGTGAAACTGCCAAACTAGTTGCTTATGTACATTGTTGTTATTTGTACCAACACACAAAGAATCATTACTGCTGTTATAACTTATAAATACCGATTTCTGTCTATTGTTGCATACTATTTGTGATACTGCTGCTAGTGAGTACATGCAACTTGCTTTCAGACTTGATGCACTAATATGGTAAATGCATGGTTATGCACACATTGTTGTTACTTATGCTAAGTTTGTGATGAATCTTTAAACTACTATTGCTGTTATAAATACTTGCATTAATGATTGATACTTATATTGCTATACATATTGTTTGGTAAATCACTTGTACTTTGTTAACATCTACATATCGTACTATTTGCACATCGGTATTTGGTTTATCCTTGGACGAATTGCATAATTCATATGCATGCTCGTAGTACATCTAATCCACTTTTTGATTGACTCCATTAGGCACTGGTCACTAACTTTAAACACATACGAGGTATATTTGGTGTCTAAGTGTCTTTTGCAGAGTTACATAGGGCTCTCCCCTAGGAGGTTTCGACTACCGAAGAAGTTTGGAGAAGTGACTAAGGTGACAGTGGTCACTTTCTTCACATATGCTTGTCGGTGACTAGCCCTGCTAGTTCATCCGGTAACAAAGTCAATTACTTCCTTTTGACTATTGAATCCAATCATTGAATGCATGTGTGAGGCTGGTGGGAAAAGTCACCTCATGCAGTTATTGAAGCATGGGGCTAGATGCACTTTTATGACGGTTCTGTCAGATGTTAGAAGTCAATTTTGTAGCTGTCAGGAGTTCTTTTGTCACATGCCCCATTTTGCAAAAACAATTTTATAATATTTGAGGAACATTGTGTTAAAATTTATGCTAAGTTGTAATTGATGACCCAGTGGGGTCAAGAATATTTTATTTATAAATAAATAAATGAGGAGACAACAGCTTAGGGAAGCTGTTAAAAGAGTGTTTACTGGTTAATTGGTGGAGTAGACTGGGTGGAGAGCAAACTGACAAGTGGCAGCATCGTCAAACCACTTCCAACTGTTGCAGGTGGCAACTTCCCTATATTTTTGGTCATGATTCCCCAAGAAAGTGGAATTAGAGCAGGTGGCTCATTAAATGAAAACTGATCCAGAAGACCTAGGCATCTCTATAAAATTTCCCATTGAAGAGAGCTGAGGCTGCTCATTCTAGAGAGGTGATCATTTAGAGTGAATGAATTTACTCGAGAGAAATTCAATGGAGGGGATTTCTGGAGTGTGTTTGAGGGGTTAACTGCCGAGATTGAACTAGTTACAGCTTATAAGCTGAGGTTCATATTGCTGAGAGCAGATTTTGATTATTGAGGTAATTGGATCAGTTAGGTGACAGAGGTCTTACAGTTGCATTCTCCACCTAGTTCTCAGCCAAGAAGACCAAGAACAAGCTCGGGGGTCCTGAGGAAGCGTTGTCTAAGCGCTCTCCAGGAGTTTGGCTGGGAGGAACAGCCTCCTTAAGCTGTTGTCATCTTGTCCTCAACAGGTTCTATTTTATTTTATTGTCTTCAGTTAAATAATTCTTAGTTTTTCTACTACAGGCATGTTAGTATTTTAGGGTTTATGAATGAAAAGTAATTGAGTAATGTTGGATTCAGTAAAATTATAGGTTATAGTAGAAATAGAAATGATTATATGAAAAGTGAAACAGATAGAATTAAAATTTCCAAGCTGTGTTTTTCCACACCTGAACTCAGGTTGTACTCTAGCACAGCTGGATTGCTTAGGTGAATGAAATGATTATTTTATTTAAATGAAAAAGGTAAATAGATTTTACTTCATTGTTTATGAATTTTATTAAATAACAGTGCTATGTATTGTCTGCATTTATTTACTTCAGCTAACTAAATAAGAAAAATAGGTATGAAAGAGAACAGTAAATATTATTCCAGTATTAGAATGCTGATAAGTAGAAATTATAGTTAGCAGAAGTAAAGTAAGTAAATTAACATCTAAAAACCATGTGAAAAGGAAATTGTAAAACAATTTATAAACATTAACATTCCAGACCAGTGTGTGTTTTATCCAAGATCAAAGGATTCTTCTACAATCCTTTTTATATTACAAAATTTACTGAAAGTTATCAATACCCTAGTTTTCGAGTAGGCTGCATTAAAACCCTAAGCATTTTCTTAACTAAAACTAGAAGCAGAAACTGTAAAAATTGTTTAGGATTTCTTATTTTTTTTTACAGAGCTAGCATCACACTTTAACTATAAATCTTATCATCAACTATTATTCTATTTTTTAAAACAGAGTTAAGAATGTTGTAAATAAAAACAAGGACTTTATAAACTGTAGGGTTATACAGAAATTTTAAACCCTTAAAAAGCCGAGTTCTAGAAATTAAAATATTATCTCACAAGCAGTGCTTTAGAAATAATTATAAATATAGAATATTAATAAAGACATTACATAGGTAAATCATGGACAATTAAACCAGTAATTGTTAACTAATTACAATATAAAAACCTTAATCAAAGGTAGGCTTATAGCCTGTAGAGTCGAAGGGTCGAAACCCAAGCCTGCTAGTAAAACCGAATATACAAAAGTCTTTTATATTAAACTGTAAAATAGATACATTACTGACAGGAAAAGTAAAACCCAGTTCACTCTACAACTCGATTGTTCCACAGTCTTCATTTCACCAAGTTCAAATGTAAAACGGAAAAACTGAAGCAACACGAGACATAGGTCACTTAGCATCTTTGAACTCAGAGCTGGGCTCTTTATAAATCTTAAACAAAAGCTTTTACATCACTTAAGCCGTAAGGCTGAAACTTCATAACAAAAACCACATATACATCACGGCTTCAAGAGCCTATGTTACCCAGCGAAGTATCGCGAGGGTTTTTAATTAAAAACATGGATAATACTTCACATCTAAAAATCATAACCAATAGAGAACCGAAGCCTTGTATCCACCCACAGGAACCACATCCAACAACCCAAACCGCAAGCAGGGAGAACCCTTGACGAGACCGGGGCTTACCAGTTGGAAGCCCACGAAGTTAACTGGTGCACGAGCTTGCATTCCACCCATAGCCTGGAGCTGGTAGCAGGAGTCTGCAAAACACAAATTTAAACAATACTTAAACTCTGTTCATAATTTAGTAAAACCCTAATATGGTAAATCGATTGACAAAAGGAAATTGAGTAGGGTAAAATGTTTACCTGTAAACAAAAGAATCGAAGCCGAGAAGGAATTTGCCACACCAGCTCAAATGCACTGAACCCAGAAGCAAGAAAACCCTTAAATCAACTTTGTGACAGAGACAACAAAGAGACAGTCTCAAGTTCACAATGCTAAAGCAATGGACGCGTAGTCATAAGGGTAAGACCATTACAGGCTTCGAGCCACTTGAAGAAACTTTTAACCACTCTCACAGTGTTTTTCTTACTCACAAGAGAACATGAAAATTATAAACCATGATACAAGATTCACTTTACAAGTAATGTAGACTACAGTGCCAACGAATCAAGGAGGTTGCAGGCCTCTCATGGCCGCAAAGACTCACAACGCAGCCTGCAGGAGGAAAAACCCTCGAACCAAAATGCAAAGGAGTAGGGTTACAACATTTTAAGTCAACCAACGTATGGAGGCCTTGTCCACGTGTCCTTCCAAAAATCTCAACAAGTGTGGGTCGAGTTCTAATGTCAGCACTGCAAAATAGATTTTTAAACTTATCATTGCCATTACCTTTAACCGTATGTTTGCCAATAATTAAATCATGCCATTGATCATAATAAACCAAGTTTATGATTGGTAATAATATCAAACATGCCATCGATTATATCATGCCTTGGAACTAGTATAGTGTAGGATCAAACTTATAAGGTATGTTGCCACTAGTTTCGACTACATCATAGTAGTAGATAGGTAGGTAAAACTACCTTAAAGTTACAAGTTAGGATAGTTGTTATAGCTTAATATTGATGGATTATAAATCAATATGGTAGTATAACATTGCATTAATAATTGTATCATGGTTAAAATATAAATACTATGAATACAGCTTGTCTAGTAGCTGTTTCAAGAAGATATTCATACTTGCAACAAATCAAACAAGTTTGGTATTGTGTCAAAACTAGTAAAGGAAAATAGAATTTAGATATGACTCTTAATACACTGGAAGAGCCTTAAACTTCTCCACATAAAAACTTGATGCTGATAAATGAAGGAGTTTTCAAAAGACTGAAGACTAACTTTATTTAAAGAGTTTCTCATAAGAAGCTAATCACTCATTGTAAACTTTACCATCAAAAAAACATAAGAATATGTTCATACATACAGAGCAGTACACTTGAGTATTAAAGTAAAAATAGCAGTAAGACCACGAAACAGTCGAAGTAATTATGTACCAAGACCATGAGCTCTATGCTCACTGTGGAAATCTATAAACGACCATGTACTATAATTTATAAAAGATAATCATCTTACGACAGAAGGAACCTTGGAAGAACTCATTCTTTTAATAGCATTGATTATGTCAAGGATAAAAGGTTAATATGGCTTTAGATATAAATACTGTCATAGAATCAAAACAACGAAGAAAATTTACTTTACTTCTTCGGAGACTTGCAGCTTAATAATCGATTTATATACTAGCATCTTAACATGCTAGGGAAGTACTTTCTCGACATAATTTAAAATAAACACCTACATGATCTTATGCTTATCTGCTGAACCTGTAAGAACCAACAATCCATTTGAGTTAGCAGAATGCTAAGTAAGCCCCGATTTTAAACAAGGTTTCTCACCTACTTGACAAAAGTAAATCATCAGTATAGCTAGCAGCAACTAAATGCAAGTCCTCTTTCTATCACATATGAAAATTAAAGTTGTATTAGTTTTTCTGTTATTTGAAACTAACCCTTAAATTTTGTTAAACTGTTTCATTTTCCGCTAACCGCTAGTAGTTACTAAACTGCGATTTAAGACATTTTATTTCATTTTAAAAATTTTAAATTTTTACTAAATTTTGGGTCATTACATGTGGTATCAGAGCACAAGGTTCAAACATTAGGGCTTGATGAAGCTCAACTTGCTTATATGGAACAGTAAATTTAAATCATTATGCTGATGTTGTTTTCTTTGAATGATATACATAGAGATTTGTTTCTGAGTTAATAACATGTATGGAAAGATTGGAAGAATATGCGGAAGAGGAATCTCCTTACACTTAACGAGATAATCTACAAAAAGAACCTATACAGGAAGATAAAACCAATAATTCTTCCGAACTACTATAAATAGTTAAAGAATTAAAATTAGAAATGGAATCAGTTAAGAAAGAAAATGAGAGGATTCTGAGAGCTCAGGAGGAGCTGAATCAGATCTTAATAGAAAGATTTCATACTGAGGGAAAGGGTAAAAGAGTTGATTATGAAGATATAGGTTATCAACATAAGTATAAAAAGACTAAACATATTAAAAAAGAAAGTAGCTCATCTTCTGAAGTATATGGTGATCTACATAACTCTCATTATACTAGTGATAGTAGTGAGGATGACCACCATACTAGGAAAATGAAATATAAACCTTATGAAGAAATCTCTGGGGAGTTCAAGAAGATCAAGCCGCCAACATTTAATGGAGAAACTGAAAAATGAGAGGAAGCGGAATCCTGGCTATCTAGGATGAAGAAGTACTTCCAGATTTATAACTATTCTAATCAACTAAAGGCTAGGATGGCTATTTATAATCTTACAGGGAAAGCTGATATATGGTGCAAGACTTAAAAAGAGTGAAAGGTATAAGAGAGACATAAATTGGAGTACATTCAAGAAATACTTCAAAAAGAAATCTTTATCTGAACAGTACTATGAAGAAAGGGCTAAAGAATTCTATGAGTTAAAACTAGGTACAATGAATATGAAAGAACTGAATAGTAAGTTTCTAAGTCTGCTTAGGTATGTGCCATACATTGTGGACGAGAAACCTAAGGTACATCGGTTTCTCAGCTGTTTACCTTATCATATAAAGAACAGGATTGAGTATGACAATCCGAAAACCCTAGAAGAAGCCATGAGAAAAGCGAATTTCTGTTATGAACAGAATCGTAAAAATGAGAGTATGGCCAACTGGAAGGCCAAGAGGAATAATAACTTTGATCAAAAGAAGAAAGAGTTTGCACCTAATCAAAATCCTAAAAATCATAACACCAAAAATTTTCCTAATAAGAATTTCCATGGGAATAAGAGTAATTCACAGACCAATCAGAACAATCAAAAGAATAAAGAGTCCGTTAACAATCACAGTAACTACACAAAGAACTTTGAACGAAAAGAACCCATAAAGTGTTGGGAATGCAATGGTCTGCATTATGCCTCAGTCTGTCCCAATCGGAAAAAGACTGTCAGCAATATCCACACAATACAGGAGGAGATGACTGTTGGTGATTTAACGAGGACAATGCCCAGGATCAATTCAGCTTTAGAGAATCGGCAAGTAGACTATCAAACTTCCATGGTGGAAGTAGAAGGTAAGATAAATCAAATACCCATATCTATTTTAATTGATCCAGGAGCTAGTTTAAGCCATATTTCTCCTAACTTTGTAGAAAAGTGTAAACTTCAAGTTGAAAAGTTTGCAAGTTCTTGGTTAGTTCAGTTAGCTACTGGTGCAAAGAGAAAGGTAATTAGCTTTGTAAATAATTGTGCAGTAACTATGGATCAATTTGAAACTTTTGTTAAGCTCAATGTACTGCCTTTAGGTTCATATGACATATTAATTGGTATGGATTGGTTAGAGCAGCATAGGGTGGTCTTGAATTGCTTTGATAAAACCTTTACTTGTATAAATAATGATGAAAAATTAATAAGCGTAAAGGGAATCCCTAGGAAAACAGCCGTAAGGCAGATTTCTGCTTTGCAATTTAAGAGAGCTGTTAGGAAAGGTTGTAAGGCTTATGCAGTAACAGTAACCAATGAAAAAAACCTAAACATAGATAAATTAAAACTAGAGGATATACCAGTTCTAAAGGAATATTCAGATGTATTTCCGGAAGAAATTCTGGGACTGCCTCCGAAGAAGGAACTAGATTTTACCATTGAGCTGGTACCTGGTGCAGTGCCCAGCTCAAAAGCCCCTTATCGGATGAATATACTCTAATTAAATGAACTTAAGTCACAGTTAAAAGAACTTATTGACATGAATTACATTTGACCTAGTGTGTCTCTTTGGTGGGAACCTGTCATCTTTGTTAAGAAAAAGGACGGAACTTTACGACTATGCATAGATTATAACCAATTAAATAAGATGACTATAACAAACAGATATCCGTTACCTCGCATAGATGATTTGTTTGATCAACTACGTGGAGCCACGGTATTTTCAAAGATTGACTTACGGTCTGGATATCACCAAGTTAGAATTAAAGATGAAGACATATTTAAAACAACTTTTAGGACTCGATATGGACATTACGAGTTTGTCGTCATGCCATTCGGGCTTACTAACGCTCCAGCTGTTTTTACGTGTTTAATGAATAATGTAATGCACAAATATCTGGATAAATTTGTGGTCGTATTTATCGACGACATATTAATTTATTCAAAATTTGAAGACGAACATAAAAAACACTTAAAAATTGTCTTGCAAAAGTTACGAGAGCATCAACTTTTTGCGAAATTTAGTAAATGCGACTTCTTTAAAGATAAAATCCAGTACTTAGGTCATGTGGTGACTAAATAAGGAATTTCGGTGGATCCCGAAACGATAAAGGCAATCGAAGATTGGCCAGTTCCAAAAGACGTAACTGATGTCAGATCATTCATGGGGATTACCGGTTATTACTGGAGGTTCATCGAAGGGTTTTCAAGAATCGCAAATTCGATAACCTCTTTGCAGAAAAAGGAAAAGAAATTTGATTGGAATCAGAAGTGCGAAGATAGTTTTAAAAAGTTAAAAACCTTATTAACTAGCGCACCAATTTTAAGAATTGCTGATCCAAATAAAGATTTTATAGTATGTACTGACGCTTGTAATGACGGTTTAGGTAGAGTATTGACTCATGAAGGACATGTCATTGCTTATGAGTCTAGGAAATTGAAAATTCATGAAAATAGTTATGCGACCTAGTTGCTGTCATACATGCTTTAAAGATGTGGCGTCATCATCTAATTGGAAGAAAATTTATCTTAATGACGGATAATAAGGGATTAAAATATTTGTTAGATCAACCTAACTTGAATGCTAGACAAGCTAGGTGGCTAGCTTTTCTAAGTGAATATGATTTCGAAATTCAACACATCAAAGGGAAAAGAAATAAAGTTGCTGATGCATTAAGTAGAAATGCAAAGCTGAATTTTACAGCAGCTATCAGCACTTATACAACAGATTTGGAAGAACAGCTTAAAGCGGGAATAGAACAAGATGAAAATTACCTAAAGTTACAAGCAAAAACAAAAGAAAATATAATAGATAAGTACAGGGTACAACTTGAATGAAAAATGATTATTACTGTATAAAGACAGAATATATGTACCTAATGTACCTAAGATTAAGTTATTAATTTTAGACGAAATTCATAAAACTCCTTATTCAGGGCATCCGGGTTATCAGAAAACTATAACTATGCTAAGAAAAGATTATTTTTGGCCAAACATGAAGACTGAACTGGCAGAAGATATTGCTAGATGCTTTGAATGTCAGCAAGTAAAAATTGAACATCAGCATCCAGCTGGGCTACTTCAGCCTTTGCTTATCCCTAGCTGGAAATGGAAGATAATTAGTCTTGATTTTGTTACTGGAGTGCCTAAAAATCAGAACTTAAATGACTCCATAATGGTAGTGGTTGACAAATTGAGTAAAGGAACCCATTTTATACTTGTAAAAACCACTTATAAAGTTGCAAATATAGCTGATATTTTCTTAAAACAAATTTTTCGATTGCACGGAATATCGAAGGTCATAATTTCAGACCGAGACCCTAAATTTACAGGTAACTTTTGGAGATCTCTGTTTAAAGGATTAAATACCACGTTAAATTTTAGTACCTCTTTCTATCCTCAAACTGATGGACAGACTGAAAGAGTAAATCAGGTACTGGAAGATCTACTGAGAATGTATGTAAAGGAGCAGCCAGGTAAATGGGAAGATTATTTACACCTAGTAGAATTTGCTTACAATAATAATTATTAAGCTTTAGCTAGGTATAGTCCTTTCGAAATTCTGTATGGAATGAAATGTAACACTCCCATCTCTTGGAGTAATCCAGTGGACAGGTTAGTATTAGGACCTGAATTATTGAAAGAAATGGAAGTAATTGTAAAACAGGTACAAGGTAATCTGAAAATTGCACAAGATCAACAGAAAAGTCAAGCAGACCTTAAACGAACTCCAAAGGAGTTTCAGCTAGGTGAACATGTTTTCATTAAGGTGAGACCCAAAAAGAGTTCTCTGAGGTTGGGTAGTTGTGCCAAACTAGCACCTCGTTATTGTGGTCCTTTCGAAATACTGTCTAGGATTGGATAGGTAGCCTATCAGTTAGCTTTACCACCGAATTTAAGAGTTCACAATGTTTTTCACATTTCTGTATTAAAGAAATATGTGCATGACGCTACTCATGTTATTAATTGGAATGATGTGCAGGTGGAACCCGAAGGAGATTTTTTGGTGGAACCGAACTGTATTCTCGAGCGGAGGGAGATCTCATTTCGGAACCGCACCATTGGTCAAGTGAAGGTGCAATGGAAGCACCTTAGTCCAGAGGAAGCCACCTGGGAATTGGAAAGTCATATGCGGGATGCATATCCAAATCTATTTTAGGGGAACTTTGAAGACGAGGAATAAATAACATTGAGGACGATGTTATAATTTAAGGGGGTGTGTATGTCACATACCCCTGTTGTCCGTCGATTGCACACCGGCAGCAGAAATCTTTCGAAAGTTGTTTCCTCACTTAGGAAAGTGGGAGAGGTGTGACCTTGGGGGCAAGCATAGAGCTAGGTACTGTCACCTACTCCTAGCTCCTCCGTTTAGGCTAACTCCTAACGAAGCCAAGGGGGGTAGTCTCTAACACAGAGTTTTCTATGGCTCAATGTTTAAGTTAAGTTTTGGATGTTTTGGATGCGGATGGGTGTTGTTTAGGAATTATTGTGATTTAAAATGATTAATATTAAGGGGATAATGATTAATCAAAGCAATCCACGTTGTTAACAAGAGATCACACAGATAAGCAAAGATTCCAGACTTATAACTTAAGCATTCAAATATAATTAATTGAAATGGACCATAGACAGTTAAAATTGATCAAGATAGAAAATTAATCAAATATAACAAATGACCAGTGTCTTATGGAGTCAAATAAATGTGTGAAATAAAATCTAGGAATTAAGCTAGTGAGTATTAGGTTTTGCAAATGCTCTTGGTAGTTTTTAAGAATTTTAAATGCTCTTAATTAGGGTGTCAACGAAGGTTTGTCAAAGCCGGGAGACTCTTTTATGTTCCATCCGTTGAAGACATGTCGGGCCCGCCCAGTATCCCAGGCTGGTATCGCAAAGATTGACTAGCTAGCCGAGAATCTAAGACAACGGAAGGTTCCGATGCCTCTACTAGGAAGTACTTTGGAAGAATCTTTACAACGCCGGTGCGTTGGTTACGGGTGTTTAAGTATTATTAAGTTACTCTTATAGGGTTTAAAGATCCAGTGCCATTTCTGGGTATTCCAATCTGGGATCGGTCAGAGCATACTTCGGCAAGGAGGGAAATGAGTTAATTAATTAAAGGGGTGTGTGTGTTGAAGATTTTATTAAGTTAATTAATTAGACTCTCCGACAGAGAGCGTTCTTGACCTCGTCTTATGACAGTGGTTCAAGAGACTTAGCTAATCTAGATGAGATTAATGCAGGGATTATGCAAACCTAAGATGCTCTCCGATAGAGAGTGCTCTTGACTTGTGTTTTTGCAAGTTCAAGAGTCTTACTTAAGAGTTAATTAATTAAACAAATGTGAACAAGAACCAAAGATGAGTTATTAAACTCTCCGACAGAGAGCACTCTTGATTCACCTTATGGTGTGATTCGAGAGATTTAAGCAGTTGATTTACTTAGAAAGATAAACAATTAAAAATAGAGAAATCAACTTAATTAATGAATTAGATGTGATAGATTAACAATTATTCTAAGAATAAGATGCAAACAATGATGAAGATGAGCAAATCTAACCTAAGCATACACAAGTAAACACAACACAAGACTCCCCAAATGGGGGAGGATGAGAGTGGGGACTTAAAAACCCCACTCAAACACAAGATCTTTATTAAAATTTATACAATGTACCTTAAGGATTTTAATCTTTGAAAAGATTTTTCAAATGAAAGCAAACAACTCTACTAATATTAGGACTTGTGTAAAAAGGAGAGTGCTTTTACTTTTACTTGAAGATCTTTCTAAAACCTGTGAAAAGGGAAAAGAGAAGAAGTTTGAATGAGAGCCAAAAGAGCAAAGGAAAAAAGGGCTGAAATAAAAGAAGATGAGGAAAAGAAGGCAAGAAAACAAAAAGAAGGTTGAAACCAAAGAAAGGGAGGGATAGGGCAGCCAACTATGAAGCTGAAGGAGGACAAAAATTGAAGAAAACGGGGCAGGGAAAGGGAAAACAAATGGCTGTCATAAAAATTACAAAACAGGGCAGTGAATAAAAAGTGGAAGAAAATGCCAATAACAAGGTTGAAGAAGGCCCAAAAACTAGGGCAAAAAAGAGGCAAAACGGAAGGAAAACTAGGGCACACTAGGGCTGTCCAAAATGAAGAAAATAGATGGTAAAAGAGAATAAGAACGGGGCAACGATGAAGAAAAAGTGAGAAAAGACAAACAAGTCAAGGAGGAAAGGTGCTAGCAAGCAAGGAAACAAAAGAAGTCAAGGAGCAAAGGGATAACTAGAGGAAGGAAGTTCGGTAACCAAGAAAGTATTTGAATTTATGAAAGAATTTGAGATGGAACTTTGGAGTAAGATCTCCTTGTTTTTTCCTCTTGGAAAAAACCAACTTCTCTGTAGGTCTTGAAAGTCAACAATGTTAGAAGGTTCTGATGATGATGGAGATGAGATTGATGCAGCTGAGCTCGCACCCTTCTCCAAATGGCGAGATCTGTAAATACAATCCAACTTGAAACCCAGTGAGATCAAACAATAAAACTAGTATGCTATGGATATTCAAACCAAGATCAATACTTCATACAACTGAATATTTGTACCCATCTAGATTATGATAAACTTTGCATAATAAACCAACTTGACAGCAGCAAATGGTAAATTTTATGTTCTAATAATAGACTTCTAAAGCTAGTTGTTTGATTCAACACATGAATAACAAATTGAAAGCATGGAAAGAGATCACCTCATACAACACATCCACCAATGAAGAGACAATCCTGTAGACCTTCATAGTCGAAAAGCTTTATTCAATAAAATAATGATTACAATTTTTGTAGAGTTACTTTGCTATAAAAGTCCATCTGAATAGAGCTACAGGAGTCTCTATTTATACAAAGAGAGAAGGCTAAAACCCTAAAAGTTAAAACCAAACTAAGAGTAACACCGGAGTAATTGAATGAGCTCGGCATGATGATTTGGAGTCATTGCTAGTGTTATCTTCAGTGTTTACCTTGATCAAATCATCAAACCAATGAGTGCTCTCCATCTCATCCAATTCGGGAGTTTAGCTGGAGATGACAAATCCGTTAACTGAATATAACTTTATTATTCACTGAATGCTGACTGAAGTTGAGTTATGATAACTCCATTCATCATAAATGCCCATTGAGATGTCATTTAACTTTTTATTTCGCTGAATTTCGATTAATTTGGAGAGTTTTAATTTTCTCCAAAATAATCATTTTTTTCTCGAAAATGACTTTTTTGAGAAAATGAGTGTTATGTGTCCGATTGATGATCTAAAAGTTGGATCTGATTGGTTAGCTGATCAAGAATGATTTTTGGCTTAAGGTTAGAGCCTTCAATCACTGAATTCGGGGTCCGGATGACCGACTTATTACAAACGGGATTTTTCCAATTAATTTATGGAAAAATTAATAAAAAAACTTAGGGAAATAATTAAAAAATAAATTTTTAACCCGTCCGGTAAATTTTTTTCGGAAATTTTTTAAAGGTCCTATTGACTTAGGACATGACCATGCTCTATTCTAACAATGCTTAGTAGGTTTATAAACACTTAGTTGGGCTCTAATAACCCCCCAAGGCCCATAATTCAAAATCGAGCATTCCAGCTTTGGAGGAAGCGGGAGAAAACCTCGTCAATTATACTCGGCTATAGGCAAAGCATAATTGTCAAGGGCAAAAAACTCCCTGGAACACCTTATTTAAGATTCTACGTCTCAGGAGACCGAATCACTCAAAAATACCCTACTAGCACATTTTATTACAAACCCCGCGGTCAAAATTATTCAAATGAAAAACTGGCTAGCCAATATTTGCTAGACATGAAGACGGATCAACTGATACATTGGAATCAAACATTGGACATGTTTGTCAACCGGCGACTCCTCAGGTAACCCAACTATGGTACAAAAAAGTGGATAACAACCCCAATTTGCAAAAACAATTTTATAATGTTTGAGAAACATTGTGTTAAATTTTATGTTAAGTTGTAATTGATGACCCAATGGGGTCAAGAATATTTAATGTAAATTCAGAATATTTTATTTATAAATAAATAAATGAGGAGACAACAGCTTAGGGAAGCTGTTAAAAGAGTGTTTACTGGTTAATTGGTGGAGACTGGGTGGAGAGCAAACTGACAAGTGGCAGCATCCTCAAACCATTTCCAACTATTGCAGGTGACAACTTCCCTATATTTGTGGTCATGATTCCCCAAGAAAGTGGAATCAGAGCAGGTGGCTCATTAAATGAAAACTGACCCAGAAGACCTAGACATCTCTATAAAATTTCCCATTGAAGAGAGCTGAGGCTGCTCATTTTAGAGAGGTGATCATTCAGAGTGAATGAATTTAATCAAGAGAAATTTAATGGAGGGGATTTTTGGAGTGTGTTTGAGGGGTTAACTGCTGAGATTGAACTAGTTACAGTTTCTAAGCTGAGGTTCATATTGCTGAGAGCAGATTTTGATTACTGAGGTAATTGGACCAGTCAGGTGACAGAGGTCTTACAATTGCATTCTCCACCCAGTTCTTAGCCAAGAAGACCAGGAACAAGCTCGGGGGTCCTGAGGAAGCGTTGTCTGAGTGCTCTCTAGGAGTTTGGTTGGGAGGAACAGCCTCCTTAAGCTATTGTCGTCTTGTCCTCAACAGGTTCTATTTTATTTTATTGTCTTCAGTTAAATAATTCTTAGTTTTTCAACTACAGCCATGTTAATATTTTAGGGTTTATGAATGAAAAGTAACTGAGTAATGTTGGATTCAGTAAAATTATAGGTTATAGTAGAAATAGAAATGATTATATGAAAAGTGAAACAGATAGAATTAAAATTTCCAAGCTGTGTTTTTCCACACCTGAACTCAGGTCGTACTCTAGCACAGCTGGATTGCTTAGGTGAATGAAATGATTATTTTATTTAAATGAAAACAGTAAATAGATTTTACTTCATTGTTTATGAATTTTATTAAATAACAGTGCTATGAATTGTCTGCATTTATTTACTTCAACTAACTAAATAAGAAAAATAGGTATGAAAGAGAACAATAAATATTATTCCAGTATTAGAATGCTGATAAATAGAAATTATAGTTAATAGAAGTAAAGTAAGTAAATCAACATCTAAAAACCATGTGAAAATGAAATTGTAAAACAATTTATGAACATTAACATTCCAGACCAGTGTGTGTTTTATCCAAGATCAAAGGATTCTTCTACAATCCTTTTTATATTACAAAATTTACTGAAAGTTAACAATACCCTAGTTTTCAAGTAGGCTGCACTAAAACCCTAAGCATTTTCTTAACTAAAACTAGAAGCATAAATTGTAAAAATTGTTTAGGATTTCTTATTTTTTTTTACAGAGCTAGCATCACAATTTAACTATAAATCTTATCATCATCTATTATTCTATTTTTTAAAACAGAGTTAAGAACGCTGTAAATAAAAACAAGGACTTTATAAACTGTAGGGTTATACAGAAATTTTAAACCCTTAAAAAGCCGAGTTCTAGAAATTAAAATATTATCTCACAAACAGTGCTTTAGAAATAATTATAAATATAGAATATTAATAAAGAGATTACATAGGTAAATCATGGACAATTAAACCAGTAATTGTTAACTAATTACAATATAAAAACCTTAATCAAAGGTAGGCTTATAACCTGTAGAGTCGAAGGGTCGAAACCCAAGCCTGCTAGTAAAACCGAATATACAAAAGTCTTTTATATTAAACCGTAAATAAGATACATTAGTGACAGGAAAAGTAAAACCCAGTTCACTCTACAACTCGACTGTTCCACAGTCTTCATTTCACTAAGTTCAAATGTAAAAAGGAAAAACTGAAGCAACACGAGACAGAGGTCACTTAGCATCTTTGAGCTCAGAGCTAGGCTCTTTATAAATCTTAAACAAAAGCTTTTACATCACTTAAGCCGTAAGGCTGAAACTTCATAACAAAAACCACATATACATCACGGCTTCAAGAGCCTGTGTTACCCAGCGAAGTATGGCGAGGGTTTATAATTAAAAACATGGATAATACTTCACATCTAAAAATCATAACCAATAGAGAACCCAAGCCTTGTATCCACCCACAGGAACCACATCCAACAACCCAAACTGCAAGCAGGGAGAACCCTCGACGAGACCGGGGCTTACCAGTTGGAAGCACACGAAGTTAACTAGTGCACGAGCTTGCATTCCACCCATAGCCTGGAGTTGGTAGCAGGAGTCTGCAAAACACAAATTTAAACAATACTTAAACTCTGTTCATAATTTAGTAAAACCCTAATATGGTAAATCGATTGACAAAAGGAAATTGAGTAGGGTAAAATGTTTACTTGTAAACAAAAGCATCGAAGCCGAGAAGGAATTTGCGACACTAGCTCGAATGCACTGAACCTAGAAGCAAGAAAACCCTTAAGTGAACTCTGCGACAGAGATAGCAAAAAGACAGTCTCAAGTTCACAATGCCAAAGCAATGGATGCGCAGTCATAAGGGTAAGACCATTACAGGCTTTGAGCCACTTGAAGAAACTTTTAACCACTCTCATAGTGTTTTCCTTACTCACAAGAGGACATGAAAACCATAAACCACGATACAAGATTCACTTTACAAGTAATGCAGACTACAGTGCCAATGAATCAAGGAGGTTGTGTTGCCGCCTTTCACACACCTGGGTCACGTGGCAGAAATCTTCAAGCCACTTGGTGTGTCCTTGGGGGCAAGTCTCGAGTCAACGCTGTCACCTTGTTCTTAACTCCTCTGTTTAGGCTCAACTCCTAACGAAGGCAAGGGGGGTAGACCCTATTAAGTTACTAAGGATAATTACTTAGTATGGTGATATTAAACTGAATGAGTTACTTAGGAGTTTGAGATTTAACTATAGACAATCAAAGATGGCAAGATACAAAAATGAACACACGAAAGTACAATGCTGAGACACAATATATATATAAAGCAAGAAAATAACCAGTGCCTTAGAATGGAGTCAAAAAATAAGATCAATGTACTTGCATGTGCTTGGAGTGAATGTTTTGCGATTGTCTCTTGGTACGTTTTAAGTTAAATTTGAGGTGTGAGTTGATTACAATTAGGCGAAGGGGGGACTCCAGATATACCCAAGAGTACTTGGAGTATGTCCAAAACTAAACCTTCACGGCTACCCGCAAGGAATATGTGGGCTGAATGGAGTCTCTTGGGCTATTGTTCATAACGCACCCGTTAGGGTGTGACAGAGATCGGCGCCCCGATGTCACTTTTCAGAAGTTCCCGCTTCCTTTGGGTATTTTGCCACCGTGATGGTTTGATTTAGGTGTTGGATTTTCACCTGTTGGTTTGTTAATTTGGGAGAGTAAGTGCTAATTATACTAGTCACTCAAGTGCTTTTGATACAGCTTCACTGATCAGACGAACCGTAGCCAAGTGTAGAGCATACACACCGGAATCTTGTCAATTTTAGTAAATTTTACAATGGGTGTTCTTGTTTAAAAGAAAACCCTCCAGGAACCTCTTTCGATCCAAGTGGATCTCAATCGGGGAATCGAGGAGGGGTTAATTTTATAAAAGCTGAAAAACGAATGATAGAAAAGAAAACAGATACACAATTCTAGTTTCCTAATTAGTCCTACCACGAATCTCTTTCCCCTTTCGGGTCAATCGGGAAGTCGTGGGGTAAGTATTACAATTACTTTGAAATATAAAATATGGAATATGAAATTGATAATGAAATAAAGTATACTACCCTGCCGATTAAATCAATGCTAGTTTGAACAGAAATGAGCAAAAAGCAGCAAAAATGACTCCGACGCAAATCTCCCCAGGGGGGATGGGGAATGGGCTCGAAAGAGCCTATTCAAAAAATTATTTTTATTAACAGCGGTTACAATATCAAAGAACTGATATAATTCCTCTTGATCCTTATACAGAGTGAAATCAAGAGCTTACAAAGTGCGAAAATTAAAGGTTTTGGTCAAATGGGAGACCCCTGGGGGGATTTGAACGCTCCTGAGGCCACTTCCGAACAGCAGCTTCCTTTCTTTTTTGTTAAACCTGCTAAAAACCAGCAAACATATCAGACTGAAATATGCCCAAAAGCATTCTGAAAGCACCTTTGGGTCAGCTCACTTTTAACCAAAAAAGGTAAACTGAAAACTAGTTAAAAGGGGAAAATAGGAACCAAGGAAAGCAGGCTTTCCTTGGGATCTTGGCCTTCCTTTTGGGCAGCCAATAAGATGTGCACTTTTATTGCAGAATATGAAATTTTAACGTACATCAAATGAAACTACCTTAACAGCAAGCTACGAATTTTCATTAAAATGCTTGCAAAAATATGGTAATTTCAGCTAGATCTCTTAAAATGTAACTTTATATGCAAAACAAAACTAAGATCTAGACTTAGGAAGGGATCTTACTAACTAGATCTATGTGTAATTTTCTTAATGAGACAGATTTGAGCAATAAGAAACCTTAATAGTAACCAGTTTGAAGAAAATTTAAGATTTTTAAAGGAGGAAAAGGGGAAGAGAAGTGCTTGTTGTTGAAGCAGATCTGCAAAGGAAACTTGGTAGTGAAGCACCGAGGGGCACGATCTTAGCAATCTCTGTTGGAAACCAATGGAATCAAACCTGAACCATAGATCTTCCAGTCACGACAAACCTGTAAGCTACACAACAAATCCTGCAAACATAACCATTAAATCTGAAGATACATATGAGAAGTAGATGATACAGCATGCAAATAATCTTATTTAGCATACAGGTATTAGCTCATTCAAACATATGCAACAAAATAGAAGTAAGTAAGCTTACTTACAATGATCTATCGCTATGATTTCAATAACCATTCAGGTAGACAACAGTTAAGTGCAAAAAATTGAAAAAATAGTAGTTTCACCTTGAATGCAGCATGACAATGATAATCCACACATGAAAGGTATTCCACAATTGAGCCTCCAAAGCTTCTCTTTATTTCAACAAATGATGATCAATACACAGTTACAATGGCAAGCCCTAGCTCTAACTAGCTAGGAAGAGGGAGCCTCAACCAGCATATATACAAAAACTAGGAGGTCCATCCTAGGGGGGGCGCAAATCTCAAGGAGATAGACCAAATATGCTGATGAAGAGTCCGTCAATGCCTGATCTGTGTCTAATTGAGCCAGATCTAAGTCTCACTGAGTGCAATTGTCAATCGGAGAGCTGATCTGACTGACACCTCAACTTGTTGACTGAAGCATCCACCAAAACTCATCCAGATGAGCCAAAACGTGTTGAGGAGAGAGGGAGAGAAAAATTCCCCATAAAAGATGCTGAAGATCAACTCTGGATCTGATTTGATCACCTCCTTTAGTCAAGGATTTGTCAGATCCAGTCAATCTGGTTCAGATCTGACTGATTTCAATCAAATCAGCTGAGAATCCACTGATCTATGATTTTGGATTTGCTCCATTATTCATCAATTTATTAATTAAAATAATCAATAAATGATTTTTTGGGGCTTTCTGACCTGAGTGATGGAAAATCACTCAAAACTAGGAAATAATGGGTCCATGGGTTTACATGGTGCTCTTAGCTTGAGAATGAGCACTTGCATGACTGAAACTGATTATTTGGCCCACTTTTATTACAAAATCAATTTTTCCAATTAAACTATTAAAAAATAGCCTAAGTTTTGGAAAAATTAAATT
>LPNX010505379.1:375407-406460 GCA_001517045.1 Pseudotsuga menziesii
TTTTTTTTTAATTTTTTAAGTTTTTTTAATTTTAATTTTTCCACAAAACTTAGGCTATTTTTTAATAGTTTAATTGGAAAAAGTGGGCTCAGAAATCAGTTTCAGTCATGGGGGTGCATATTTTCTAACTCAGAGCACCATGTAAACCCATGAACCCACTTTTCCTAAGTTTTGAGTGATTTTACCATCACTCAGGTCAAAAATTCAAAAAAATCAAATATTAATTAATTTAATTAAAAATTAATTAAATAATGGAGCAAATCCAAATTCCTAAATCAGTGGATTTTGCTCCGATTTGACTGAAATCAGTCTCATCGGCTTTGGATTGACTAGATCTGACCATTTCTTGATAGAAGGAGTTGATCTGGGCTGAACAGGGAGTGCACTACAACATGCATTATTGGGAATTGCGCCCTCTTTCTCTCCTCCACATGTGTGGGCTCATCTGGATGAGATTTGGTTGATGTTTCAGTTAACCGGTTAAGCTTTCAGTCTGATCAACACTCTGATTGACAGTTGCACTTAGTGAGACTCAGATCAGACTCGGTTAGACTCAGATCAAGCTCGGGCTTGACTCCTCAAGCAACTGCAGTCTCTCTCTCCTTGGGAATTGCACCCCCTCTGGGCCAGGTTTCCAGTTTTTGTTATAAATAAACCACAGTCTCCTCCTTTCCAAGCTAGTTAGAGTAGGATTGAAGAGCTGTTGCTATTGTACTGTTGCTATTTTTCATTTGAAATAAAGAAAAGCTTTGGAGGCAAGATGGTGTCATGTTATTGTGTGTGGATGAGCATTGCCATGTTTTACTGAGGTAACCTATATCTATGTTCATAACTTGCTTATTTTGATATTGTAGATCCAGTGCTAAAAGATTGATAATAAGTTTATTATGATCTTTATAGGAAAGGAGTTTGTTAATAAGTTTATTGGCTATCTCTTTCCTTTATATGCATGTGTAGAGATCTAGATTTAACATGTTTTATAAGTTTATATGCATGCTATTCTAATATCTCTATTTATGTATTAACTGGATCTCACAAGCATTTTGACAAACCTTTGGATTAAGTTGCAGGTTCCTAGCTTGGAGAGGGTGTTGATCTAGTTTGCTTCCTCACTTTCTCCAAAAATTTCTCAGAAGGCATAGTCCCTCGACATTCCACTGGAAAGCTCCACGGTTGATCTTCAAGGCTACAAGCTTGTCTTCTTCTCTTTCTCCTCTTAAATATTAAAATTTCACCTGGTTACTTTGTTCACAGCTTTGATATTGATTAGATCTATTATCTTAAAGTAAATTTTAACATAGATCCATCTTCTCAAAGCTCATAATCTAGATCTTGTTCTTAAAAGGTTTCATAAGCATTTTAGATCTAGCTTTAGGGAAATCGTCCTTTTCGCATGGCATTTTAAAGAGAATTTGTTGTTTGTATGCATTAGATTTCTGTTTTCTGTTATAAAAGATAAATCCAACAATCAGTGCACATCATATTGGCTGCCTAAAAGGCAAGCCAAGATCCCAAGGAAAGCTTGCTTTCCTCGCTTCATTTTTCACCTTTTTTTAACTAGTTTTAACTTAGCTTTTTTTGGTTAAAAGTAAGCTGACCCAAAGGTACTTTCAGAGTGCTTTTGGGCATATTTCAGTCTAGTAAGCTTGCTGGTTTTTAGTAGATATGACAGAAAAGAGGAGGAGCTGCTGTTCGAAAGTGGTTTTTGGGCCATCCGAATCCCCTCAGGGGTCTCCCTTTTTGACTGTAATCTTTAATTTTTGCACTTTGTAAGGTCTTGGTTTCATTCTGTAGAAGAACCAAGAGGCATCATATCAGTTTGTTGGTATTGTAACAACTGATAATAAAAAATATTTTCGAATAGGCTCTTTCAAGCCCATTCCCCATCCCCCTTGGGGGGATTCGTGTCCTTTTCTCCATTTTTGCATTTTCTTAATTTTTCGCTCTAGATTAGTTTCATTTATGCAGAATAATATACTTTGATTACTTTTATCATATCTTCCATATTGCAAGGTCAAAGTAACTTTAATACTTACCCCATAACTTCCCGATTGACCCAAAAGGGGAAAGAGATGTGTGGTAGGACTAATTAGAAAACCTGTGGTTTGTTTCCTTTTTGCTGCTTCGTCGTTAATTTCTGCAAGCAATCATTTAAAATTAACCCCCTCCTTGATTCCCTGATTGAGGTCCACTTGGACCGAAAGAGGTTCCTGGAGGGTTTTTCTTTCTAACAAAAAACAAATCCTTTAAAATTTACTAAAAATTATAAAGACTCCGGTGTGTATGCTCTGCGTTTGGTTGCGGTTCGTCCGATCAGTCAAGCTGCATCAAAAGCAACGTGAGTGACTAGATTAATTAGGTTTCATCTTCCCCAATTAACCACCATCAGATGAAAGTCCAACGCCTTGATCAAACCGTAAATGGTGGCAAAATACCCGAAGGAAGTGGGAACTTCTGGACAATGACCTCGAAGCGTCGATCTCTGTTACACCCTCAGGTGTATTATGAACACAGTCTCAGAGACTCCATTTAGCCCACATATTCCTTGCGGGTAGCCGTGAAGGTTTCATTTTTGGACATACTCCAAGTACCCCTCGGGTATATCTAGAGTCCCCCCTCGCCTAATTTAATCCACTCATTTTTCATATAAACTTAAAACGTATCAAGAGGCAATTGCAAAACATTCACTCCAAGCACATGCAAGTACATTTGATTATTTTGTGACTCCATTTTAAGGCACTGGCTATTTGTTTAAATCTTTCGATATATATATATATATTGTGTGTCAGCATTGTGCTTCTGCTCATTTTTTCATCTTGTCATCTATGGTTATTAATGGTTAATTTCAAACTCCTAAGCAACTTATTCAATTTAACATCATCATACTAAAGTAGTTTTCCTTAGTAACTTAATAGGGTCTACCCCCCTTGGCTTCGTTCCCTTGGCTTCGTTAGGAGTTGAGCTTAAACGGAGGAGTCAAGAACAAGGTGACTCGAGACTCGAGACTTGCCCCCAATGACACACCGAGTGGCTTGAAGATTTCTGCCACGTCCCCCCCCAGGTGTGTGAAAGGTGGCAACAGGCCCTAGCTTGCCAAACTTTGGAAAGACCTTTCAAGAGGAAGGCTGGTTACCTTCCTTGACGCCCTAGGGTTTGGGTAAACCTTAAAACCCTTGGCTTTATTTTCATACAATTTTTCTTTAATTTAATTGCATTTTCATGTTTATATTTTCATTTTACATGGTAGATTAGGGTAATTTTAGGTCTGCAATTTTATGTTAGAAACCCTAAAAATAAAAAAATTAAATTTTTTTTTGCACTTTCGGGCCTCCCTAAAATTCCGGGCCCTAAAATTCCTCACCCTAAAATTTCAGGCCATAAAATTCTGTGCCCTAAAATTTTGGGCCCTCCCTAAAATATCGTGCCCTAAAATCTCTGGCCTGAAATTTCGGCCTGCTTCTTGACTCCATTAGACACTGGTTACTAACTTTACACATTTGCAAGGTATATTTCGTGCTAAGTGTCTTTTGCAGAGTTGTCATTAGGGCTCTTCCCTAGGAGGTTTCGACTTCTGAAGAAGTTAGGAGACGTGACTAAGGTGATAGTGGTCACTTTCTCCACATATGTTTGCCGGTGGCTTGGATTGCCATTTCTTCCGGTAACATGAAGAGATGAGGTATGCATGCAACTGTTGGCTAAAAGTTTTTTGCTTATAAAAGATTCCAAGTTGTTAGTGCCTGATGCATATTCGGACTTTGTTTATGCTTTAGTAGCGTTGTGGAAAAAGATAATGCCATTGTATATACCTTTTCCACCTTTGTTTTTTACTTTGTTGATGTAAATATATTTTTGGAATATAAGAAGTATTATATAAAAAAAGGTTTAAATGGTTATTTAAAATATACTCAGAACATTGCAGAACTTATTATATTAAGTAGGGCAATATATGTATCAGAAGTAGAACAATCGGCCCAAATAACAAAGAGGCAGTGCCACAAAAATGGTTAAGTTGAGAGTTTAATCGAAATAACTGCTCAAATTACAAGACTGAAAGTCGAAGAAGATATGAAAAACTTGAGAATGCTTGTACAGTAAACAAAGGAGTTACAAACTTGATTGCCCAAGTGGTGAGTTCTGAAAGGCTAAATGATTGCTGTGTAGATGCTTTGTGGAAGATTTCTTCTTTGATTCCCTCCTCTCTTGACGTGACACAGAAAGATCTTCTTTCAAAATGCCGATTCCCTAGAATAGTCTTCTTTCATCCTTTTATCTTCAACCATTCTCTTCCAGATGCAGAACCTTTAAGCTAACTGAAACTAAAAATAGAAAGATTAGCCATCGTGGGGATGTTAGAATAATCCTTACAATACTCCACTTCTTGCAATGATAAGTATCACAGTTGCTTATGTATAAGTGCTTCACCCTCTAATTCCTGATGACGATGAACTCTGGGTAAGTCTTGAAGGAATCTTATGAACCAATTGCACAATCTTATGAATCTTCTTTACAAATGCGTTAATGTCATGATCATTGGAGTTACATTTTGATTGAGCCACCTGCATTGCTGATCTTTTGACAAGAACCTTATCAGCTTTCATGACTACAGCAGTTCTGTCTGAAATTCCAATTTGTTTAAGCTTTTCATCAGAAGTATTATTTAGGAAATCAACTGCAGTAGTGGCTATGTTTTCTTTATCCATTATTTCATTTCAATTTTACAGACATTAGTTTGTAAAAAATCAGCAAATTTTGGCATTTATTAACACAATTAAAATGTTCTCTAAACCTGTCCATGTACTGGATAATTTCATCCCAAATGAAGTGTCTGGACGTAGTCATGCATTCTTTCCTTACTGCCGGCTTCCATGTTATATCTAAAGTGCTCTGAGTTCTTTCTTGCAAATCTTGGGTGATCTTCATATCCTTCTCATCTTATATGCTTGTTTTAATTTCTATATTTAGAAATTCTTCTTATCCAAAGAATTTTTTCAACATACCAATCCTTTTTTCTTTCTCAAATATTTCACCTTGAGCATTATTTAAATTGTTTTTTTGTTGTTGAAAGAAACAGTTAGGGAATGTATTAAAAAAAGGAGCTTTCAATCGAGCACATTATTACAAAAGCAAGCCTCTTGGTTGCTAAAATGTCTGAAATTCCTAAACTAAAACCAACTTCCTTAACTAGCCTACTTCTATTGAGGTTCCAGCCTTTTTTTGGCTGCTAGTCTTTCCTGCATATTCATGTCTGTTAGGATAAATCTTAACAAATTGATTACATAATAGGATACAGTAACAATCCATTCCTCCTACTGAGATTTAAGCAGAAAGTCTAAAGATGACTGCTTCCTTGATGAGGGATGGACATCTGGTTCTTTTCTTCCTTGATCTCTACTTGACAGACATCCCCTTGTGAGCATAGTAGCATAATTTGACTACGAATACGGATACAAATACAATTTGATTCAGAAAAAATATGTAACTAAAAAATCTGATACAAATTAAATACAGAAGTAGGCTAATAAAATTAACAATATATAATTTTCAAATTTAAAAAAATGTAAGAATGCACATTTTAAATAAACTATAATATATACATCAATATTTATCATTAAATATTAAACATTTTCTAAAATACACATCTCAATATATTATTATATTAATATTTTTTAAAAAGTGGGTTATATGGACCTATCCTGAATCTTTTAAACAATTTCAGATCGTAAATATTGAATCTTTTAAACAGCTTCTCATAAATATTCTTCCTTGCACACGACAAATGACTAAACGTAAATGTATTGGTGTAGTCATAGCCCCTTACCTGAGTTTCAGAAGCAAAGTTAGCAGCTAAGGGTAAAAGCATAAGCATAAGCGAGTTTAATTTAATACAAGAGTTCGATTCAATCGAATTTATAAGCACACAAATTATGCTGTGACAAAACAGCGATTCCACATACTGGAGCCATTTGATTTAATTGAGCACCAATAATCAAATGATGGGTGAAGATTCCACATATTGAAATTTCACAAGGCCTTAGAAAAATGTAAAGTAGTCGAGTGAAAGTTAGGTTAATATGATTATGGTGGCATCCAGCATTCGATCCATTAAACTGCGAAGAATACTGTTGATGATTGGATAATATTTGGGGTAATGTTTGGGAGATGTCAACGATTGCAATGGCAGAAAACCATGATTTGGGACAATGGCATATCCAGAAGTGCAGTGCTCTGCTCCATTAGTTCGTTAATAGTGAAGTCTAGCCTTTTGTTCAAACTAACTGTACTGTATCCGTACAATGTTGAATGTACAGTGAACTTCGAATTGTTTCTGAATTTCCGTACAGGAAATCTCAATATGGTCGAATTATGCTACTATGCTTGTGAGAGGCGGGGATGGATGCTATTCTTTTCTAAGAGCACCAACAAAGGAGATTGGTTCTGATTTTTTTGATGAGAGGGGTGGGGGCATCTCAGAAATTGCCAGTAGATTAGTTGGATTTGGCACCACCTCCTCCTTGGCCAAATCCAAATCCTCCTCTTCCTCTTTGTTCTCATCTTCCTCCAAGCTGCCTTGATCTTCTTCAATCTCTTGATTTTCCTTTGCTTCTTCCTTTTCATCTTCCTTGGTTGTTTATTTCTCTTTTGATTGTCCTTCTACTGAGGGCCTGGAGGGGGGATTTTCTGATGAAGCATTCTTTAATTCTGGTTCTGGGATGTTCAGAGTATTTTCTTCTAGAACTCTTATTTCTAAAGAGTCAAGAGCTGCAAAGCTATTGGTTGTGAGTTTTGATGGGATACTTGCCTCTGTTCCTTTTTTCTGGGACCTTTTGCTTCGTTTGGATACGACTTTAAATTCTTTGTCTGTGGATTCTTACTGTATTTTCGGTTGTGAAGGGGGGGAGTTGCTTGCTACTCTTGTTTATTTGGGAAACTTTCAACAAAGTGCCCATATGAGTGGCAAACATTACAGTTGAAGGGGATCTGTTCGTAATCTAGCACTTGGAGATGGCTTCGGCCATCTAGATTTAGTTGAATCGCTTTTGGTAACCCTTGATCCAAGTCTACATCTACGCAGATATGGGAGCATGTGTATTGTCCTCCTTTTGCTTCAGCTCTGTCTAAAAAATGACCTAGTTTGTTTCCAATGGAAGAATATAATTTTTATTCCAAAATATTACTGGAAGATACGGGAGTTTTATCTAGATTAGTACATTTATTATTTCAGCTTCAGTATTAAAATCTAGTCCCTTTCTCCCCTGCTTGAAAAAATGAAGAGAGAATAACCTCTTCCAACAGCCCAAGAAGAAACATTTGTTTTCAGTAGAAGGCCACATTGTTTCGATAACCACAGATCTACTGCCTTTGGGTTAGGCCAAAGGCCAACAAATTTTCCCACCAGGGCTCTTTCGGTCAATACAAGGGCCAATCTGCGAGCTTCTGTAGAAGCAATGTCTACCTGCGAAACTTCAGTCTTTTAACAATTTTTTAAGGTTGAGGAGCATTTTTTGAGGGTGTAAGCACGGTCAAGAGAGCCTTAAAATTAAATGCTTTGAGCTCCTTACTCATTAATGCGGGAAGAGAAAACTGAAACAGAATACCCGAGAAACTTGCTGGCCGAGAAGGCATTCAACTACACCCTCCACTCCTACTTCTGTGAACTCGAACGGATCCGGAAGGATGTGGACTTGGTTCAGAGTTGTGGCCTGCAAACAAAGAGCGGCGGCTAGGGTTGAAACCCTAGCCTCACAGCTAGGATGCGAAGCTCTCACTCCATCATTAAGCATTATTTAATTTGTTAGCAAGTCCTTTAACTTGTGTTATTAACTCATTATGCTATTCATCTAGTGATTTTTCTGTAGGTAATAACCCCTCTGTTCCAGAGGCTAGATTAAAAGGCTGATTTTGTGATTCTAAAGTTCTGACCCTAGTTCTTAAGTCCAGGAACTACAGATCTTTCCTTTCAGTGTTTGATTTAGGTTGTTCATACCTCATACTTCCTGTAATATCTAGCAGATTGAAATCTGAATTGCCTCAATTCTTCTTTTTTTAGTTTTGTTTTCCGCAAACAAAGCATCTTTCTCTTCAAAGGCTGCCATTAACTCTGAAGTTTACACTAGCTTGTTGTCTGAATTCCCATTTTAACTTTGAGTCCTTTAATCTCAACATCTTTAGCTTTAAGTATTTCTTACATGTAGTTAAGAATACAATGTTATTTTCCAATTTATGGATACTGTGAATCCTGGCTTTATTTATTATTTTTTCACATTTCAAAGCCTTTGCGTGTTTAACAACCAATTCTTCTGAAGCTTCTCAACATCAAATTTCGCTTGAATATATTCTCTAGAAACTGCATTTTAAGTCTGCTTATGAAAGTCAACCATATCTAATGGACGAACCTACCTCAGGTCAACATTAATGGTCATGGCATCATAATCATTAAGCTGCATATCCTTTTCATTTTGCCAGGATTTGGATGTAGGGCAACTATCTTAAATTGCTTCTTTTGATGATCTACAGTTGTTAGTAACTCAGCGATGGTTGATCCTTCTAGGAGAGCCAACATATTACTTTGCTTTCCAAATGTCTTTGACTTCTTTTTTGATTTCAGACATTCTAGAAAAGATGTCTAAGGATTTGAAGTGATGAGCATTATGCCATTGAAAAATTGAAGAATTTGATTTTGAAGAGGCTTCAGCTTTAGAAGAGTCCTTAGAAGTGAACTTATCAGTAAGTCCAAGCAAAGGAGAAACAACTGTAATAATAGGCCCTCAATGAACATGGGTCTTGAATTGATCTTCATAAATGATAACCTCAATATCATTCATTTTTATTGTCTGGTCATCAAAGATAGCTAAAGGGATAAAATCACTGGAATTGAAAGTGACTTTGACTATGTCTTGGATTTCAAATGAATCGATAAAGGGAGGGATCATCTCAAAGTTGTCACAGTCAAGTTCTCAGTTCTCCAAAGCATGCTGGAAACTTTCTTCATCCTGAATAAATTTGATAAAGAATCACAAAACCTTCTTATTGGACTTTTATCAGACACTTTGACTGCAAATCTGATTTATGACTTCTCTGAACTAATAATTCATAAAATGAATTTATCTGATAGTTTAAGCATAGACACCAATGCACTAAAAAGAATGATCTGAAAATAAGTATGACAATACAGAAATTTAGGGCCAAACCCTCATAAGAGGAAAACCCAGAGAAAGAATTTTATTTATGAGAGATAAACTCAGAAATTCAATAACTCAGAATTTCTTCTACAACATCAAAACGATTTCAGAAACCCCACTCATCTGCAAATCTTCATTGGAAAATGCGCCAAATAATACTCGCAGTCAACCCACACGTGCAAACTGTTCACAACAGTTTTTTGGGATTCGTACCAGGTATGGACTGGACGGATTCTGCCCAGCATTAAATGCAGAAAACAATCTCTAAATTCGTGCCAAACTTGATCTTAGCGGTCTCAAAAACTGTGCCTGCAATCTGCCTTGTTTTCTGTTCTTGTATGGTCTGTAATGATGGCTGTACGGTCCAATGAATACTACACGAATTTCTTGGGAATTGTGCCTTCAAGTTGTCTTGATGATCAGTCTCTCACAAAACAGAAATCTCCTTCAAGATTTAATTTCTCTCTCTTTCACTTTTCTTCTTCTCTCTTGATGTCTCACTTTTCCCTAGACATTCTTTTATACTTTATCTTATTGAAACCCTAATCCTAACTACCATAACTATCTAATCAAACGATGAGATTGATTAGATCTTAGGATTCTCATTAATTTTACAATATAAACTCACTTTCAATAATAACCTGCACATTAAATATTTGGGCCCCACAACTTAATTCTCACTTTAATGATAAAGTACAAACTCACTTTTAAAACATAAAGTCACTTCACATTAAAAAAAAGTTCCCTAGGAAAAATAAAACTTATGCCCCCCCCCCCCATGTGACATCAAAATCATGGGGAAGGACCAATTGAGTTATAAAATATTAAAAACTAACACTCCCTCTTAACGAGGGAGGTCCTTCCGACAATGTCTGTACCTCCACCACCTGGGTCTCTGTCCTCTGAAGCAACGCCCTCTTGCTCTGGAATGTGACCTGGAGATCCATGTCGGAAAACAACCCTAAACTGAGAACTGTGAAGGAAATCCTCTCTAAAGCCCTGCATCTGCTCACAACCTTATTATTGGCTGAGCCTCCTGCCAGTATAGCTCTACTCATCTGAAGGTATCATTTGTGCACCTGCCTCATCTTCAGATTCAGTATCAGATAACCATCCATATGAACCTGGAAATATCACCTCTCCATGCAGAAAATAAAGTTTGTCTTTTCTATTCCCAAGTAGAACCGTGGTACTGATTGGGTTCTCTACCCGATAGAGAAACATTTGTCCTGTCTTGACAAAGAATCCATACCCGTCATCCTTCAATGATGACATAGAAAGTCTACTAACTTTCATACCTGGAACAAACAATACCCTGTTTACTTCAAGATTTTCTCCCAGATCTCAGTTCCAACTCCTCTTATCTTTGCCTGAGGATTTCCAATATCTGTTTCAACAAAGTGTCTTAGAGCAACTATTGAACTACTGAACTACCTATACTAGTTTGTACCAATGCCAAGGAAAATTCCTTTTCAAATTGAGCAGCATATTCTTGTACTTCTGTTGATGCTACTCCCTCTTTGTCTTCATCCTTCTTCATAGGACATTGACTGGCATAGCGGCCGAACTTGTTGTAGTTAAAACACCAAACCTCACTAAAGTCTCTCTCCCTTTTCTTCCCCCCTTTACCTTTGCCTTTGGTAAGAAGGGCTACATTGTCTTCACTACTCTGAGTGCTATTCTAGAATGTCCCCTCCCAGGACTCTTCTTGATTAAAGTCGTCTCATAACCTTGTCCAATCTGGAAGTTTCTCTCTAGCAACTACCCCTTGAACAAATGTGTGCCATTTTGCAATGAACCCATTAAGAGCATATCTAACAAGCTCTTCATCCTCCACTTTCTCACCAGCAGCACCAAGTTCATCTCTAACTTGAGAAATTTTGGTGAGATAAGTGGTTATTGTATCAACATCAATCATCTTGGTGTTCCTCAGTTTTTGTTTGAGGACCATCTTTCTGTTCTGGTTCTTACTTTGATAAAGAGTACATAAAGCTTTCCAAATATCATGTGAGTTACCTATGATGCGAGGTATCACGTGATCTTTTATGGAGTCCAAAAAGATTCTTTGTGCCTTGATATCTTTCTTTTCAAAGACAGTCTTCAGAGCAGGATCCGTGGGAATTGTGATGGTGTCAGAAGCACCAACAATATCCCATAGTTCCAACTCTTTGAACAATACAGTTATGTGCTCTTTCCAAGGGTTGAAATTATCAAACCCATCCAACTTGTTTTCAAATCGCAATCTTGCTGAGGCCATGACTTCAACTGATAACCTTTAGCTGCCTTGACTTGAACCTCTTTTGTTCTGTATCTACACAACTTAACACACCTTCTTCAACAATCACACTTTGATACCATGAAGAAATTTGATAAAGAATCACGAAACCTTCTTATTGGATTTGTATCAAACACTTTTACTGCGAATTTTATTTAAGACTTTTCTGAACTAATAATTCATAAAATGAATTTGTTTGATAGTTTAAGCATAAACACCAATGCAGTAAAAAAAATGATATGAAGATAAGTATGACAATACAAAAATTTAGGGCCAAGCCCAAGGCAAACCCTTATCAAAGGAAAACCCAGAGAAATTTATTTATTTATGAGAGATAAACTCAGAAATGCAATAACTTAGAATTTATTCTACAACATCAAAACAATTTTAGAAGCCCCACTAATTTGAAAATCTGCATTGGAAAATGTGCCAAATAATACTCAGTCAACTCACACGTGCGAACTGTACACAACAGTTTTTCGGGATTCGTGCCAGGTATGGATTGTATGGATTCTACCTAGCATTAAATGCTAAAAAGTCTCGAAATTCGTGCCAAACTTGACCTCAGCTGTCTCGAAAACGGTGCCTGCAATCTGCCTTGTTTTATGTGCTTGTACAGTCTGCAATGATGGTTGTACGGTCCAATGAATGCTATAGGAATTTCTTGGGAATCGTGCCTTCAAGTTGTCTTTATGATCAGTCTCTCACCAAACAGAAATCTCCTTCAAGATTTAATTTCTCTCTCTCTCACTTGTCTTCTTCTCTCTTGATGTCTCTCACTTTTATCTAAACATTCTTTTATACTTTATCTTATTGAAACCCTACTAATCCTAACTACCATAACTATTTAATCAAAGGATGAGATTGATTAGATCTTAGGATTCTCATTAATTACACAATATAAAGATATAAACTCACTTTTATTAATAAAGTGCACATTAACTATTTGGGCCCCACAACTTGAATCTCACTTTAATGATAAAGTACAAACTCACTTTTAAAAACATAAAGTCACTTTACATTAAAAAAAAGTTGCCTAGGTAAAATATAACTTATGTCTTCTCCATGTGACATCAAAATCATGGGGAAGGACCAACTGAGTTATAAAAACTAACACATCCATCTTAGCTTTCTTAGATTGAGGACATTTCGAAATGTCTCTGTTTTTTCTTCTGTTGTCATCTTCATTTTCCTTCTGACTTTTTGTGAAACCTTTTTATTCAGTAGTATTTTTATCATGCTGAGATGACTTCTTAATTTTCACCAATTTTGAGTTTACCAGGAGAAACGAATTCCTTTCCAGCGCCAATCAAATTTTGTTGATCTATCATAACTTCTTGTGAAAATGATTCAGGAGGAATTGCATATTTTCTTTTATTTGCATGTCCAGCGTCATCATAAAAATAATTTATTGTTGATGTTTCTCCATGGTTCCAACATCAGGCAAACATTCTGCATACATTTTCCTGGAGGGGTCATGTGTATTGATTGATGGCTAGAGGAGGATGGCCCTGGTGTAGCCTTGATTAGTCATGTGTATTGACTAAGAGTGAATAAGGCTAGGGGTCACATTGCATACTCTATGTGGGAGTGCTTCGTGATGGAGTGATCTATTCTGATTAGAGTGAGTTGACTTGTTTATTTGATAGGGGATTTCATCCCTTTGTGAAATATACAAAGTCTAATCTAATGTTGAATTTGACATGGGCTCTAAGAAGTGTTCGGGACTTTTTAGAGTATGGCCAGATCAACATTAGAGCTCTATGTGTGAATAGACATGCATGTGAGGAGATGAACCTCAATGGGGCCGACTTTCTATGATGAAGAAATAATCAAGAAGTCAAGACAAACCATTGAAGAAGTCCCATAAGAAAATGAAGACTAGAAGAGAAGTCGGCTTGAAGATAAAATGAAAGATGAAGACCAAAAGAACAAGTCGACCTCAGTGAAAGAAGACAAGTCGACCCCATTGAAAAAATTCAAGTGAACTAAAGAATATAAATAAAGTGTTCACTCACTTCATTTTCATCTTCACGACATCACATCTTCTCTCTCTCCTAGTGCGCAATTTCAGCCAAGTATAATCACAAGTCAAAGGTGTAATTTTTGGGTTTCTTATTGTCTTGGAAGATTCACTACCCTTGATAGGGTTTCTTGTGAAGGAGGGCGAACCTCTCTTGTGCTAGGGTTCATCTTCATGAATGGTATTGTACTTGAATTGGATTGATTTCTTCTAAGAAAAGTTGGCGGGGTTTTCTCCCTTCTGGGTTTCCTAGGATAAAATCCTTGTGTCTCTTGTGCATGGCAATCTTTCTATGATCCTTTATTTTTGCTGCAATTTAAGTTGATATTTCCAAGTGTGCAATTATTCAATGAAACCGTGGGATGAAATGAATGCATTAAACATCATTGTGAAATAATTGTCAAGATTTGAAAATTGGATTAAAACTCAACATGGTATTAGAGCTAGGTTTGAAAGATAGCCATCTAGCAGCTTTTTGCCCCAAGTGTGGAAACTAGGGATTCCAAGTTTGGACACTTCCACCTAAGGTTTGGCTTGATCTTAGTATTCTGGAGGTAGCCTAAGGAGGGCACATCTATCTGTGGAGTCAGATTTCAATTTTAACCTAATTTTTGGGTCTAGAGTTTTTGGATCATATTTTCAAATTTTGTCAAGATGGTGTCCAGTTCTAGAATATTGTCCATGAACAATTTGCGGTAATGAAGGAAATCAAGCATCAATTCAAAAGAAGGATCTTACAAAATTCAAATGTTTCAGATGTAAAAAATTTGGTCACTATGCCTTCCAATACCCTTAGAAGAAAAGAAGGGAAAACCAACATATGTCAACTACCAATGTTGATGAACATCTACCACAAAAGAAGACAAAACTTGATGACAAGCTTCAAAAGGAGTATTCTCATATCTCCACTCTTACATGCACTATTACAAATAACAGTGATACTTGGTTGATAGACAGTGGTGCCTCTAGGTACATGACAAGTTACAAAGACTCTCTCACAGGCTTGAACATACTTGGTATTGTTCAAGCCTCAACACCAAGTATGCAGTAAAAAGAATTGGAACATCATTGATTCAACTAGATTATGGAGATTCTCAACATATGAAAGATGTAATACTTAAGAAGAACCTTCTATCTATCTAAGCTTTGGAGGATAGAGGTTACAGAGTTGCATTTGTGGATGGTCAAGTTCTTGTATGACCAAAGGGTTCGAGCCTTGAATCAGCAAGAGGGATTGGTGTTCAAGAGGGAGGACTATACAAATTAACAGGACGTCCAACCAAGGCATGGGTACATGATAGTATCAGTTTATTTGAGCTATGGCATCTGAGATTTTCCCACCTACATTATAGGGCTTTGCTAACATTGAGAAAGATGGTTATAGGTCTTTAGATCTCTAGAAGACATGAAGACCAAAGATGAAGTTTGTCAGCAAGTTCAGGACTTCACAATGAAGAAGATCAAATTTTGTTGAGGACTTCATTGATTTTTGTGAGGAGGCAAAGATCAAGTGGGAGTCAACAAAATAAGCAAAGATAAGTATTTTATACTTTGTGTAATAATTTTTATTTTCTTAAATTGAATTGTTATTTTATCGATGAATAACATAACTGTTTAATTTAGTACTGGTTAACCCTTGAGGACATTTCTATCATGTAGTGCAAAATAGTTCCATTGTGAAGACTGTGAAAATCTACCCATAGGAAGATGCATCCAGTACGACAGTTATGCTCAGATCAAGTGTCCTAATTGGATATTGGGGGGGACAAGACTCCTGAGGTAGCATTCGCAGGACCCATGTGCCAAGGAAGAAGAGGACAAAGACGGTAGCCTTCAGGAGATCTAGAAGGTTTCATAAGGAGTTTGATAGTGAGGAGCAGGAAGCTCCAAAGGATGAGGGTACAGATCCCTCTAGTACAATTGATCATCCTTCAGACCATTAGGAGGAGACAGTAGAGTCAACAGAGTCAGTGGATCTACCTAGAGATGTTGTAGTAAAGAGGCCAGTATAGCTTTGAGATACTTTGCGAGATGCAGAGGGGCATACAAATCCTAGTGATACTTTCAGGGAGACAGTTCCTTAATTAAAGGGGAAGTCAATGGTGACTTCCAAGTGATCAAGCATACAACCTAGATTAGCATTAGAGATGACATTGTTAGGCTATGGAGTTAGCCAGTTTGCAGATTCAAAGAGAGTCGTCGATGGTATTCAGTGTTCTTGAGGGAGCAAAAGACTTATCTCAGTGGACCCACTTGGTGGGAGATGACATAGATGGATTCACAGGGATCAACAATGTAGATGGCCACATGTTGCTTCGATGTAGGATACTCAGATGCAGAGAAAGCAGAGTGTCTAGATGCAGAGAGTGCAAGATACTCAAATGTAGAGGCAACAAAGTGTCCAGATGCAGAGGGAGCAAGATACTCAGGTGTAGATGGAACAGGGTGCTCCAACAAAGATTGAGTAGTTGCAGCACAGTTTGTTGATGATGGAGGAGGTGCCCTAGTACCTCCCTCACCTAGAGGAAGTTGAACTCTAAGTTTGAGATGAAAGATCTTAGCCTGTTGCATTACTTCTTGTGATTAGAGGTGTGGCAAAGATCATGTGAGATATTCCTCAATCAAAGGAAGTAATGTTAGTTTTTCTAGATCTTATTAGCTTAATTAGGATCTTTGTCTGAAAGAAAAACAAGTACAACTAGATGCATAAGATATAACAGATACACAAGACACAAAGATTTTCACTGGGGAAACCATAAAGGATAAAACCCCGCAAACTTCCTCAGAATAGTACACTCACAAAGACTGTGTCATAAGATGATCAATACCAGTAATAAGAAGTATTAAGCAACTATTTATCTCTCCTCCCTTGTCTCTCTCTCTCTCTCATGCAAACTTGAGTGAGTGTAAGGTGTGTATAAATGAGGGAGGGTGCCTCCCTATTTATACTAATCAAGTGATTGACCTTCTACATGAATGGGCCGACCTGTTTCACTAACAAGGCTGACTTCTCCTAGAGAGACTCCAAATACGCATTACATGATGTCACACTGGGGACTATTGCCTCAACTTACAATGACGGTTGTACCTCAAGGTCTAGACACAATAAAGACATTCCGCAAGGAGGCAAACACATGTCCAATGGGGGTACAACAACATACAATGATAATATACATCAAAATATCTTTCGAAGTTACAAATACATCTACACTCCCTCTTAACCAAGAAGGTATTCTCTCCCTTCCACAGTCGTCAACACATCTGGTCAAGTCTTCATCGCGGAGTCTTCATCACGGAGTCATAGAGTCATCATCATAGCTGCTGCCATCATCATCTTCTTATCAATCATCAGATGGTACTATCTGTCATCATAAGTTTCTACAGAGCCAATCCTTTTTCATGCTGGGTGTAGGCCTAGTCCTCATCCAGGTCTTCATTACATCTTCGAGCAAGCCATCTCGTAGGGACTGTCCATAACCTTCTTTACATTGCCACGACAACAACTTGCGTCTTCTACCTTTATCTCGTCGTATCCAGATCATCTCTTTTGTCCTGCACAAAACAAAATAGAGCACACAGAGCATCCATGGTGAACCCGCGTTCTACTAGTAAAGGAGAATCGCCTAGGTGCACCTCACATGCTTCATGAACTAATCATCTCAACATGGGAACACACACCATCTCAACATGGGAGCACACGCATATATAGATATATATGTAAGGATTGATTACGACCAAACAACCTGCTACGTCAGGACTTTTACGTTCTAGGTCAACCTCAAGGACTTATTACATCTGAACAACCTGCGTCCAGGATCTTTTTCGTTCAGATAATCTTCGGGGCATATTACATCCGAGTAACCTGCGTACTACGCTAGGACTCCTTTTACACTCGGACAACCCACAAGACTTATTACATTCGAGTAACTTGCGTACCATGCTAGGGTTCATATTTACACTCGAATAACCTGTCTCAGGACTGATAATGTCCAAGTATAACTTGAGAGCTTTGCCAAGATTTGGTTACATTCGAGGACAACCTACAAGACTGGTTACGCCCGAGCGTCCTGCTTTACCAGGATTTTTCCCGCTCGGAACTTGTCTCATTTCCCATGTGAGATATTATGCATCCGCTATTTCTAGCATAGAATCATATCACTACTGATTACATCCAAGGATAACCTGTGAGCTTCGCCAGGACTTATTACATCCAAGGACAACCTACAGGACTGATTACGTCTGAGCAACCTACGATCTTTGCCAGGGTTTTACACTCAGACAACATGTGTTTGTAGCTATGCTAGAACACATCAGTCCCTCTTTCGGGGGGTCTCGATCTGGATCACACCAAGTCTTTCTTTGAAGTACTCGAACTTCACTCTTGCTATAGGCTTGGTCAACACATTGGCTATCTGATCTTCCGTTGCCACGTACTGAAGCTTCATTGCTCCTTTCTACACCATATCCCTGATATAGTGGAACTTGATCTTGATGTGCGTCGACTTGTCATGGAACACAGGGTTTTTCGACAGCTTCACGCAACTCTGATTGCCACAGAAGATACAAGTCACATCCAACTGGAGATCAAACAAGTCAGACAGTAGCTTTCGAAGCCACACTGCCTCGCAACTAGCCGAGCAAACAACAACATACTTTGCCTCCGCTGTACTCAGCGCCATGCATGATTGTTACCTACTGAACCAGGAAATCATGCAAGATCCCAAACTAAAGCAACAACTTGAGGTGCTCTTCCTGTCATTGGCACTACTTGCCCAATCTGAATCAACATAACCGTGTAGGTTAATCTTATGATTTGCATCATATTTGGGCCCATAATCCACTGTACCTTTTAGGTACCTCACTACATGCTTTGCAGGGATCAAGTGAACATGTCTTGGATCCTTCAGGAACTGGCTCAGGGTGTTCACAACAAAGCATATGTCTGGCCTCGTATTTGTCAGGTACATCAGTGAGCCAATCATCTGACGATACATCGTGGCATCAATCGTCTAGGATGAAGCATCACTTAGAAGCTTCAAGTTAGATGCCATAGGTGTGGCTATTGTCTTGCAGTCCAACATTCTGAATCTCTTCAGAATCTCCACTGCATACTTTCCTTGACCAAGGAAGATTCAATCTGCACTCTGCCACACCTCCATGCCTAAGAAGTAGTGCATCATATGAGTCTTCCTGTCAATTGTCTCGAATCCTTCATATGGGACAAATCCTTCTTCAATTTGCACACATGGGTTTTCCTGTCATGTGTCTCGAATCCCAATGGTTGTTCCACATACACTTGCTCCTCGACTACACCATTCAAGAAAGCTGTCTTCACATCCATTTGGTGTATTTTCCATTTCATAACTGTTGCCAATGCAAGTATGGTCCTAATGGAAGTGTACCTCGCCACAGGTGCAAATGTCTCTTCGTAGTCTATGCCTTCTTTCTGTGAGAAGCCTCGTGCGACAAACCTTGCCTTGTATCTCTCGATGCTGCCATCTGCAACATGCTTGATCTTGTAGATCCACTTCAAAGTCACGACAGACTTCTTTTCCGGTCTCGGAACTATCTCCCAGACATCATTTTTCATCATCGTTTGATACTCCTTGATCATAGCATCCTTCCATTCTTTCTTTTATGCAACCTCTTCATAGGTGGAAGGTTCTCTATCAATGATGTCACATAGCAGGGCTACATAGCTATTCTAGGGCTTTTCCCTTTTTCTCTCTCTATGTATTCCTTCTGGAGCGCCATACCTTTTTGCTTCTCGTATGAGCTCTCATGCCCATGCTGGTTTCCTCGTGGGAGTCCTTCTCAAGGATTGTCTCTACCGACTCTTGTGGTTCTGCCATGTCGTGATCTTCATGGTCTTCTAGAATTGCTTCTCCAATTTCCATATCTTGGGCTCTCGTATCATTTAGGTTCCTCGACCTCTTGAATAGGTGTCCTCCTGGATCTAAAGTATGCCGAGTCTACATCAAAGGTTACATCTCTACTGATGTCGATCTTCTTGAATCCTGGGAAGTATATTTGGTAGGCCTTTGATGTATCACTGTATCCTACGAATATACCCTTCTTTCCAGAAGGATCGAGCTTGGTCCTTTTCTTCTTTGGGATATGTATGTACACCGGGCCGTCAAATATTCTCAGATGGCTGACTTTTGGTTTCTCTCTTGAGAAAGCCTCTTCAGGAGTCTTGTTGTCAAGTACTCGATGAGGAGTACGATTTTGTACATACACAACTGTCCTTGCTACCTCCACCCAAAGGTGCATAGGAAGATCCTGGTCATGCAACATTTCTTTTGCTGCTTCCATGATGGTTCGGTTCTTTGGTTCCGCAACCCCATTCTGCTGAGGATTGTATGGAGTGCTCAACTCCCTCTTAATCTCGGACTCTCTACAGAGTTCCTTGAATTCTTTCGAGGTGAATTCTCTGCCATCTTCTGACTGTAGAGTCTTGATATACCTATCGGTTTGGTTCTCAACCAAGGCTTTATATTCCTTGAACTTACTAAAAACTTCATTTTTCCCTTTCAAGAAATATATCCAAGTCTTACGTGAGAAATCATCTGTAAAGGAAACATAGTACAAATACCCGCTTAATGAGCTAGAAGACATGGGTCCACATACATCTGAGTGTATTATCTCTAGTATTCCTTTGGCCTTGCTCTCACTGCTGGGAAATGTCTTCTTTGCATTCTTTCCTTGTGCACATCCTTTGCAAATGCCTTCATGCTTTGCCTGGATCTCTTGCAGTCCAGAGACTACTTTGCTTGCCATCGGTAGTGCTCTGTAGTGCACATGTGCAAGCCCTCTGTGTCATAGTTCACTTGGTTCAAATGACTCATGAACCAGTGCTTGTTTAGGCTGCCCCTTTAGCTCGTACAAGCCTCCGTCTTCTTCTCCAATCACGGTTGCATCCTCTATTGTCTTCCCTTTAGGCCACATTAGAACTCGACCATTGACAAATGCAACTCTGATTCCCTTTGCATCTAGTGAAGTGATGGAGAGAAGATTCTTCTTCAATTCTGGAACATATAACACATCCTTTATCTTTAAGGATTTCCCGGAGTCAAGTTTGTATGAAGCTTCTCCACTCCCCTTTATGGGGTATTGGTAATCATCCCCAAGTTTCATCTTTTGAGGTGACTCATGTTCAGACATATTAATGAATGATTCCTTGTATCTCGTCATGTGTTTAGAAGCTCCACTATCCACAAGCCAATCATTGCTTCCGTGTGAGATAGTGCCAGTAAGTGTTGAGATTAGCACATACTGTTCATTTGAATCATCCTTCTCGTTTCTGAATATTTTGTTTGTTGGTTCATCGTCTTCGACAACATGAGCATGGTGTCTCCTTTTCCTGATGGGACAATTTGATGCAAAGTGTCCCTTTTCATCACACGTATAGCATCGAACATTTGAAGGATCTCTCTTGGTCTTCTTTTGTTTCTTGTCCTTCTTCTTGTTGTGATGAAAGTTCTCCTTCTTCTTGAAGTTCTTACAGGTGTGAACTGTGAGAGCTTGATCTTCAGTTGCTCCCATCTTCTCTTCTCTTGTCACGAGTCGAGCTTCTTCTTGGGCACATTCTTCTCGTAGTTTGCTCAAAGAGAGCAGCCTTCTTCTTGCAAAAATTCCTTGAATGAATGAGTCCCATGATCTTGGGAGACCATTCAAGGTAGTCATTACAATTTCTCCTTCGACATTCTCTTCAACCATTTCAAGTTGTTCTTTGATTTGAGCAACCCTTGTGAAGTAAGACTGTGTAGTCTCAGAGTTCTGTATCTTCACATTCTTCAACTGGTTCTCGAAGTCATCTTTCGGTTGATGTTCTTTCCTTCGAACATCTTTGTGGAAGCATCATATACTTCCTTCTGTGTCTTGAATGAAGACGCATGGGGGATGAGATGATCCTTAATAAAATCTGCAATGATTCTCTTGGCCTTAGCCATGCTTCTCTTATGAGAAGCCTTAGCCTCATCTCCCTATGGTTCTAGAACCTCTCTAGTGATGTACTAAGACAAATCATTTTCTTCAGAGATTCTGTACTTCTAGCTCGGAAGTTATCAGCCCCTCCAAGCTTGTCCTCAAGCTGAGTATGGTGAGTCATCTTTTCAAATGAGAACTTCAAAATAGCAAAGATTTAGATCTTACTGATTTGAGGTGTCCGACCTATAGTTTCGAAGCTGGTTGACCTAGGGTTTGTCAGAGAAACCCTATTTTTCCAAACTTGGAGCTTGGGAATTCTGTTTGGACAAAAAGATGCGCCTCCTTGAGGCAAGTTGCTCAGTAAGGTCACTTTCTGAAGATTGAGGTGGGAAGCCTCCGAAACTTGATGCCCTAGTTTCTCTCGGCACCAGTGACGGTAAAAAATGAAACTTCTTCAAATTTGAAACTACTTCCACAAAAAGATGCGCCCTAGCCCTCTTTTCTTGATGATCTGTGGAGAGAACACCTTGAACTAGGAAGCCCTAGTTTCCGCAGTTTCACAATACCTTCTTTCATAGAGGCTCTAATACCATGTTAGTTTTTCTAGATCTTATTAGCTTAATTAGGATATTTGTTTGAAAGAATAACAAGTACAACTAGATGCATAAGATATAACAGATACACAAGACACAAAGATTTTCACCGAGGAAACCTTAAAGGAGAATACCCCGCAAACTTCCTCAGAATAGTACAGTCACAATGACTGTGTCATAAGATGATCAATCCCAGTAATAATAAGTATTCATCAACTATCTATCTCTCCCCCCTTGTTTCTCTCTCTCTCTCATGCGAACTTGAGTGAGTGTGAGGAGTGTATAAATGAGGGAGGGTGTCTCCCTATTTATACTAATCAAGTGACTAACCTTTTACATGACTGGGCCAACCTGTTTCACTAATAGGGTTGACTTCTCCTAGAGAGACTCCAAATACACATTACATGATGTCGCACTGGGGACTATTGCCACGATTTACAACGGAGGTTATACCTCAAGGTCTAGACACTGTTGCCCACCTATTTCGACTAGGTGGCAACTCCATGTACATGAAGTGTACATAATTATACCTTGGAAAAATCTGAGGATTTTTCACTTCTGCAGGGCNCACAATAAAGACATCCTGCAAGGAGGCAAACACATCTCCAATGGGGGTACAACAACATACAATGATAATATATATCAGAATATGTTCCGAAGTTACAAATACATTAACAAGTAAATAGATAAGTTCTTGAGCAAATTCAGTATGGTGGACTGCAAGTCCATGGCTACACCTATGACGACAAATCTGGAGACGCTGAGTGATTCTGCTTCAGATTCAAATTCGATGGATACCATTATATGTAGGCAGAAAAATCTAAAGAAGCTGAGAGATTTCGATTCAGATTCAGATTTGGTGGATCCCACTATGATGACAAATCTAAAGAAGCTGAGTGATTTTGCTTCAGATTTAGATTTGATGGCAGCTGATTGGATCCTTGATGTACCTAGTTAACACTAGGCTAGATATTTGCTTTGCAGTGAACACCTTGAGCCAGTTTATGGTTGAGATGAGGTATGTACATTGGGTTGTGTTGTCCACTGATTGCACACTAGCAGTAGAAACCTTCCGAAAGCTGTCTCCTCACTTGAGAAAGTGGGAGAGGTGTGGCCTTGGGGGCAAAAGCACAGAGCCAGGTACTGTCACCTACTCCTAGCTCCTCCGTTTAGGCTAACTCCTAACGAAGCCAAGGGGGGTCGTCCCTAACAAAGAGTTTTCTATGGCTCAATGTGTTTAAGTGTTTTTGATGTTATGATGCGGATGGGTGTTGTTTAGGAGTTATTATGATGAAAGATGATTATAATTATGAATTTCGAACATAAGACAAAAGCAATCCACGTTGCTGTACTGGATTAACAGATGAACAATATATCAAGAACTTTGTAAAATAAAGATGCATTCACAGATAAAGATTTTTATAAGCCAAGGACAAATGATCCAGATTTAATAGTCATGCATAAAATAATAGACTAGTGCCTTATGGAGTTGAAGCTCTGCAATGCTTAAAGAAATAACAACAAGTCCTGAAATAAAGCTAGTGAATGTTATGCATGTGCTCTTGGTACGCTTTAAATGTTTTAGTGGTCTTGCTTATTATGGCTTTGAAACGAAGAAGGTATCAGAGACCAACAGGGAAAGTGTTCAGAGTCATTCCGTTAAAGACATGTCGGCCCGTCCAGTATCTCGGGTTGGTATCCAGAAGGATTGACCAGCTAGCCGGGAAGCTTAGACAACGAGGAGTTCCAGTGCCTTTACTGAGAATAGACTTGAAACTTTCTACAACGGCGGTGCGTTGGTTAAGGGATAAAATTTTAGTTGTGTTGTTATTGCTATCTTAGCAAGTCCGTTCACCGTTCTGAGTACGAGCCCAACTATGAAGTCGGCAGAGCATACTAGTTGAAGGATGTCAATGAAGTAAATTAATTAGGGGGGAATGTGAGTTGAAAAGATTTTATTATTATGAGCACATAGTTCAACTCTCCGACAGAGAGTGCTCTTGACTTTGTCTTATGACAGAAGTTCAAGAGAATTTAATTAATCTATATGCTTGATGCAAGGATAATGCAGTGGGAATGCTCTCTGACAGAGAGTGCTCTTGACTTGGGTTACTGCAAGTTCAAGAGACTTTGGTTCTTTTTATAAGACAATCAGCTTGTAAATTGAAACCACATGATAGCTCAACAAATTGTTAAATAAACATAGTAAGATGATAAACCACTTGCAAATAAAGAAAACAACTAAGCTACCCAAGAATCTCTTTCAGGTTTTAAGGCCTTAATCGGGAGAGTATGGGGGTAAGTTAAAAACCGAAATAAAAAAAACAACTCTCCGATAGAGAGCACTCTTGATCCACAAAGTGAGATTCAAGAGATTTCTAATTGTTAAGCAGTTGAAATACTTTTGAAAGATGAAAAAATTTAACAGATAAAGTAAACAACTTAACAATGAAATAAAACAAGCTAAGCTAGCAATTAGTGGAAAGTAAATCTAAGCTAGCAATCACTATTCTAAAGCAAAATGAAACTAAACTAGCAGAATATTTCTAAATGCAAAAGATGGAAAAATCAATCTAATCGACTCAAAAAATATGATAAAGATCTAAGCTAACTGTTATCACACATATAGTAGCCAGGCTACCATATTCTATTTTTTAGACAATACATTTTTCAGCCAGATCTCTTACATATGAGATGCTAAGATGAGCATTTGTTATGGATCATGATTATATTAGTGGACTATTGTACTCTCCCATGTCAGGACTGAGTCTCAGGACACTCAGATTTGAGGACCGATGTAGCCATTTATGTCATTTTCAGAGCAGTCATTGATGCCCAGTTTTATGTCAGTTCTTTCTCATTGGACAGATGATGTTTCAGATGGATTATATTGCATGGTTATGACTCAGCATTTTATATTGTGTAATGGTTATTATTGCTCTTATACTGATTCTTGTGACATGTATTAACTTGTGGTATCATGATCTGGCGGTCATACTTATATGGACTTGGTTGTATATTGTACTATGTATTGATGTCCCTACTTAGACTTGGAAGTTCTTGATCTATACTCATTGGTTTTACCCTCCTTAGGGAGAATAGAGGTAGTCATTCCCACCATTGTTTTGGCTTGCTAGTGTTGGCTCCATCATTCATTGTCTTCACCCATCCATTACCTTCCAGTTTAGTTTTCAACCTGACTGACTTTTTGACTTATGACCTGGAGGATCTTTTTCCCTGCTAGAACTTTTGTTGGACAAGCTTTCCTGTTTATATTGTGTCTCCGCTCTGAGTTGGTGACAAAACTTGCCTTTGGTAAGTGGGATAGTATGCCTAAATCATTCTGGTCGGTTGTCCCGATGTTTGGCACTGTGCAGAATTCCCCCCTAGTCATTTGAGATGTTGTTGGCTAAAACTGAAAGCTCATGTACTACCTATATTGAAAATATTGAATATGCGCCCATGGAAAATAAAAATTGTAAAACTGTGTTTCTTAACATATGTAAAAAGAGCAAGAGCAATGAAATGCTAAAATACTCCTTGAAGAGTATAAGAAAAGGTCCAAAAAAGCAATGTTTTAAAATGTGCTGACCTTATTAAAATAAATATGTCCCGGATGAAAACTGTGATTAGCTGTGCTTTTAAGCATTGGTGAAGTCCCAAAAGGGTCATATAGGCCAAAAAGGCCATGGAATAAAATGTGATCCTAATGAACTTGGATCAAGCTTGATGTAGACAAGATGCCTAAGTTGAATAAGCACTCTCTAAACAACTCATCCATCTGTGAGGCACTACCATTCCTTGTGTTGTTGTTTGTTCGACATTGGTTATAGTGAGTTTTCCCTTTCCTTATCCGAAGTGTCATGATGTTGAGTAGGAAGTCATCCTTTGCCTTAGCCTTGTCATTTTCACTTTTCACCCTTCACTAGCAAATTGGCTGCAGCTATGAAGTGGGTATAGTTTTGAAAGTCCAAGTCTAAGTAGTAATAAATAGAGCCTTATATATGTATTGGTTGATGTACCGCCAGTGAAATGAATGCTAATTGTTGTGATTGTTACTTGAATGAGTTGTAGAGCATGTCTTAACCTTTTAACACTTGCAGCAGATGGATGTATTCTGAGTTATTATGGGTATCTGATCAGTTATAGATGGTTATATTGTTTATTTGATGTGGTTGATGGTCAGATAGAGACCTATGAGGGGTATGAGTATACACCTTAGATGAATTTGGACTCTCTGAGTCTAATGAGACAGTTTATTTCCAGTTCCGGGCACTTACAGATGTGATCAAGCTCATTCTGCCTTTCTGATGCAGTTTTTCTTCGTAGATTGATATATTTGAGCAGGGAGATGTTTCAGTTGGATCTCCTAGGAAGTTGTAGGGGCATAGGGTGGTGCAGCCACTTGTTTGTACCATAGTACCCCCATCCTAGAGAGCTTGGTGGGCTCAGTTTGATAATGCAGGCACCCTAGGAGGCTATTTTGGCAGGTTCACGTTTCCCGAGGCAGATTAAAAATGATTAAATGGCTATTGAGGAAATCGATTTGGGCTACTGAGGCAAGGAAATGACATGTTATGAGTCATGATGATGAGAGTGATGTCTTCCACACCTTCTCCAGCAGTTGCAGCCCCTGATTGGGCCCATACCTATTTTTGGGCATTTTTTATTATTTTCTGGAGCTCTTTTTTGTAGGCTCATGATTTCCTCAAGGAGGCACAAAAGTCAAAGAATTAAATTGTTATATTATTTATTGTGCCATGGGGACACCCAAAGGGAGTTATTCAAACACTCCTTGGACCTACCATGTGCTTTCATTTATTTCTTGTTGAATGAGTTACCTTTATTTGGGTGGTTTAGTCCACTTTGGTAAATTATGGTTATATTGATCCATGTGTTGTATGTTGAGCTCATCTCAACCATTGATTAGAACATTTCATCTTTTAATTTTAGCCACTCGTTTTGAAAGTGATTAGGATTTGGTTATGATTGAGGTTCTCTCATTTCTATTTGAAGGAGAGAGCTTCTCATTTGTAAGGGGTCTTTGGCTCTTGGATCTGAATAATTCAGGAAATTGATAGACAGTAGATCAGTGGGACTATAACTTTGATGAGACCACAACTTCAAGTCTTAATACAATTGCACCCATCCCTAAACCTACGATGTGCTCCCTGTCTCACTTTATAGTGGGTTATGGTTTTAATCACAAGCTCTATGACATTCAGAGGGTATCTATTAAATCAGAGGGTTCAGCAGGTGATGAGGGATTCACAGGAATTGTGCCTTTCATTATTTGATCCATCTTAACCAGGAAAACAGACTCGGTTGTGTTAATTTTTCAGAGCATCACAGGAAAAATTGACTTACCTGAGTATCAAGAGTGATCAGCCAATTTGGTGTCAACACTTCCTGTTGTGAATTCTTCACTGTTTTCCACTCAGAAATGAAACTCTGATCTTTCAGATTACTATGCATCTAACATTGAACATTTATAGATAGCAAACATTGGAAGACGCTTCTTACGTGCGTGATCATAATGTTTGAAAAGATGGTAGCATAACTCTGCACCAATGTCATAAAACAACCATAATGATGTACCTAACTTGGAAGATTACAGAGTTGTTGCCACTTGTCAAAATTTCTGAAAGAAACAATAAGTTGCCACTCATTCCTGGACAATACCACCTAAAATGGGTAAATGGTATTGTCACTTGTGTGGGTTGAAGTGCAGTTTATAAAACCGGAGTTTGAACAACACAGTGAATCGAAAGAGGGCATATGTCCTGTTGACTTTTCCACTGTGTGGCTCCAGGACTCATTAAACATTTACATTACCAATCAGCACAATGTATCCTGTCTGTTGATTTAGATCAAGATTGGATGATCTTGAAAATGGGGTTTTTGCATCTCCGAAATAATATTTTCTTTAAATATAAAAATGGCACCAGGTTGGAAAGTTTGTACTTTAGAAGAGAACCTGTTTTATCCCCCGATTTGACTTTGGATTGTGGAATAGACCTTTTCTTAGTCTATGTGGCATAATCAATAAGGGGTTTCTATGTGGCATGCCGCATAATCAATAAGGAGTTAATTCATGCCACAACAGTGTCTAAAGTAAGTTTTGGTGCAAGTGTGATGTGGAATAGCAAGAGACATCAGGGTATGTATTTGTGCCCAAAATGCCTAAAAATCACATGAGATATTGATATTTTTTTTTAAAATTTCCGGAGAAAAAATCCTTTATTTAAAATAAAGAGAATATACATAGAGCTGTCTATACGGACACATTAAAAAACAAAAGACCTTTCTGCCTGACCAGACAGAGGCAAACTACTGCCATCCATTACAGACTTCCAGCACCAGTAAAAGGCATCTTACCCATGATTTCAAACATGCTTTACCAGCTTATTCATAACTGTTTCATAACAAAAAAACAAATAGTCTTCCAACTTCCTGAGTAGCTTGAAGAAAAACAGCGTGCTTCATCTTTTGTGAAACAAAAAAGTGAGCAGAAAGAACAGAAAAAACAGCAGAGTTAAATCTCAGTTCAGAACAGATCCTGTTCTTCTAAACCCAGAGAAGCTGTTTCTTAGAAATGGAACTCCATAGCTTCTTGAAGATGACCTTCAAAGAACTCATCGAAACCAAGAGAGCCCTACGGAAGAAGCAGGGCTTGCTTGGAGAGTTCATCTGCCTGTTGTTTAAGTTCCTTGTAAATATGTGAAAAGGAGGTCTTTTCAAAAGATTGAAGAGTGGATGTGATTTCTTCTAGAGGATGCTGCAGACAGGGAATGTCCAGTTTAGCTCTCTTGTTGGCCAGTCACTTACTAATTTCGAGTCTCCCTTTACTTGTAATTTTTAAATTTTTGGTTCCCTGCCAGTTTGCACAAGAAATCAAAGTCCAAAGGGCTGTGAATTCAGCCTTTGAGTTGGATTCTCTTCCAACCGCATATCTTAAATGAAATTAGTGTGAGAGGTTGAGAAACAACACAGCACCTATTCCATAGGTTGGTGTATGTCCCCATGGGATTTCCAGATTGATGGATGGCATTGCTATAATTCTGGTTTTTCCCCTCTTTGGGATAAACTTTGAATTCTAAGGTATTTTTGACCACAAAACCAGCCACCACCTTTGCTGGAACCTGCGTATCCTAAAGAAATACTCTGGTTGTGTGCCCACCATAGCCCATAGACTGAAAAGCAAGGCATTGCTTTTAAGCTCCACCAAATTGGATTTGTTTCATCTTGCATTAGGAGTTAGTCTCCGTGCAACCATACCCCAGACAGCCTTAGTGAAGGAACACAGCTTGTAAAGTTGTGTAGCTGATTCAGAATCCTGTTTGAAGAGGGTGCACCAATTTGGACAGACCCAGCCTCTCTCTAAACCATTGTCCCACGTAAGAAGCTTGTTGGTAAGGGATAGCCATAGGACTATTTTTGATTTGAGGGTGCCATGAATTTTCCAAGTGTAACCCCACCACCATTTTTCCTTGAAAATCAGCTTTAACTTGGGTGTTGCAACTTAGCTTGACAGTATAATCTCCAGTCAAGGGGTTCTTTGACCAACACAACATGTCTTTCCCATCGCTTAATTTGATAAAACTCATGCAATGCTTGGTTGCAAACCCATGCCTTTCTGCTAATAGTCCTAGACCAAGATCTTCCTCTTTATTCCACCATTGTCGTCCAATTCCATTCTTGAGATGAGAACTCTCATCATGTAAGGGAAAGATCCCCTAGGAATGTAAAATTCTTGAGAGCCCCTTTGACCTTCCTTGTTTGCCTTGATCCATGGGTCTTGACCAATCTAGACCTTCCTTCCGTTTCCAATTCGCCAGGTGAGTCATCTACTAACAAGCGAAAAGGCTTCCACCAAGGCTTTCCAAACTATTGAGCTATCTTTTGTTGCTTTTCGTGTTAGACGAACCCATTCTTTTGCAGAAATCCCTCCTAGGTATTTAGTCTTCTTGACTCGATCCCATAAGAATTTGTTATAGAAGAGCCTCCATTTACTAAATTGGTATATATTTTTCAGCCCCTAGCTTCCTGACTTTTTTGTAAAGGAGAGAGTCGACCACTTCACCAAGGGGATTCTGTTAGTAGCTTTCTTACTTGTCCAAAGAAAATGAAACACTTCTTTCCGATCTTTGTCAGCATTCCTTTTGGAACTTTTACAATTAAGAGCCAGATTACAAGAATACTTTCGAGAACTGACTTTAGAAGGACTAGATGACCCCCTCTTAATAGCCATCTCTGTTTACCTAGAAGGATATTCTTACTTCTAATTTCTTGTACATCCATAACCTATCATCAAATCTGTAGAGACTTGGCTTTAGATAAAAACCCAGGTACTTAAATCCTCTATCGAAATCATTGTAGGTAAAAGGGAGCAAACCTTCCAACAATTCCAGGATCTCCTTCGAGATTCAGTTCAACAAGACTCAAGATTTAGAGTTGCTTTGCAAAAGGTATTGAGTGTTAGAGTTTTAACTCAGCAGTTTAATTTTCATCGCTCTCAACTTTTAATTCTTGACTTACTTGATCCCACAATTATAACATCATTCATTTGTAACGGAAAATAAACAAGGATCACTTAAAAGTAACCATGCACAAGAGACAAAGATTTTATCCTGGGAAACCCAATAGGGAGAAAAACCCAACAAACTTTTCTTAGAAGCAATCCAATACAAGAACAATACCAATCATGAAGATGAACCTGAATATAAAAGAGGTTTGCCCTCCTTCACAAGAAATCCTAGTAAGGGTAGCGAGTCTTCAAAGAGAATAAGATAACCCCAAAAATTTTGCTTCTTGTCTTTTGCTAGGCCTTCCAAGAGATGCACACAAGTGGAGAGATAAAATGTGTTGAGTGTGTATTCAAATCAATGTTGCAAAACTCGGCCTCGGCAAAAAGTCGGCGAGGGTCTTGATTACAACTTCTCGGTAACATCGGCAAAAAAATCGGGAAAAATCGGCAAAAGTTGGCAAACATTAAAAAATAGAAAATACATGCATTTTTTTTAGAATTTTAAACATATAAAGCAATAATAACAT
>LPNX010505379.1:415021-428267 GCA_001517045.1 Pseudotsuga menziesii
AAGGAGAAAAAAAAAACCACGTTTTCCCTTTACTAGGCCGCGGATTGCCTGCTTGGGCGATTTTTTCCCTCGACCCACGCTTTTTCCTCAAAAATCGCGATTTTTCCTAAGAAATCGTGCCTCCACGATTTTTTCAAAAATCGCGAATTTTTCTCGGCGAAAAATCGGCTTGAGGAAAAACTCGCGATTTTTCCGATTTTTGCCGATTTTTTGGCGATTTTTTCAAGCTTGGTCAATACATCGGCTATCTGCTCATCCGTTGCAACATACTGGAGCTTCACTGCTCCTCTCTACACCATATCCCTGATATAGTGATACTTGATCTCGATGTGCTTCGACTTGTCATGGAACACTGGGTTCTCAAACAACTTCACACAACTTTGGTTTTCGCAATATATACAAGTAGCATCCAATTGGAGATCAAACAAATCAGACAGTAGCTTCCTCAGCCATACTGCCTCACAACTAGCCGAACAAGCTGCGACATACTCTGCTTCGGCTGTGCTTAGTGCCACGCAGGACTGCTTCTTGCTAAACCAAGAGATCACACCCGATCCCATACTGAATCAGTGTTGAATTATTGTAACTTCGAAGTGTATTTACCCCGATGTTCCTATCGGGAGAATCATGTGTATTTTATTGTAACCCGATGTTCCTATCGATAGAATCATTTGTATTTCATTGTACCCCGATGTTCCTATCGGGAGAACTACTAAGAGTCATGAGGAAATCCGCTCCTTTGTAAGTCAGGGGGCAAAGTCCCCATAGTTGTGGGGCACTAGAGTCTTCCTAGAGAAGTTGACCTAGTCAAGTATACTGGGGCCGACATAGTTGAGTTAAATGTCTAGTGAACGAAAGAATATAAATAGAGGGAGGTGCTCCTCATTTGAGACACACACTCACTCAACTGTGGCGCATGAGTGAGAGAGGAAGTGCTGGCACAAGTGAGAGAGACATCAGTTGTCGGAGATCATCTTTATGTTTTCGGGTTTTACTTTTGCTATTGGTGCTCATTCTATCTCTAAGGAAGTTGCGGGTTTTCTCCTTTATGGTTTCCTCGAGGAAAATTATTCGTGTCTCTTGGCTCTTGTGATTATTGTTGTGCATGTTATTCTCTCAGATAAGATCCTAGATCATATTGATTAAATGATAAAAATTCAACATGGTATCAGAGCTAACCTGAGAAGAAGACACTGTGCAGCTAATGAAGCTAGGGCTTCTTATTTTTGGGTCTCTCTCCATAGATCATCAGCAAAAGAAGGCTAGGCTAACTCTCCATTGAAGGGTGCATCTTTTTGTCGAAGCAGAATTTGATTCTGGGCATTTTCAGTCTTTGACCTACCACCGCAGCGGCAATTAGGGCTTTTTACAGAAGTGGAATTTTTGAGTGAGCCAAGCATAAGATTGTTCTCCTCCTCAAAATCGAAATTTAGAGACCAAGGTCGAACTTTTTGGTTGGGTAAAACTCTGGGAAAGTCAAACCCTAATCTGTTCAGGACTAAAACTAGTAGTTTCGGTGGATTCGCTATATCTCAAGATTGTAGAAGGCTCAAGAGCCAAAACTTTCACAGGCCGAAGAGAAATTCCTGATGTACACTGTGTAAAAGTTTCAGCCTCAGATTCGCTATATTCTAGGAGATATGACTCCTCCAAGTTAGGGTTCTAGCCTCTCCCAAAATTCATCCCTAAACAAGATACCTGGGGATAATTGCTATATTTCGGGCTACGAAGGTCCAAATGAAATTTCGCAAGATGTTCCAGAAATTGCACGGACTGTAATTTCTGTGGTAAAAATTTCAGACCCAGAAGATGCACCAGTGACACGTGGCAGTCCGTACAAGTTCGCTCTTCTGAACAGTCCTGAAATAAGACACCTTGGGAAAACGCACACAAGTCCCAATTGGTGAAATCAATTTTGCACAAACCTATGGTGTTGGAAAGAGGACAGACGAGACTACCTTAGTAAGAAATTTTAGACGCAGAGGAGCAGTACTTTCGGAGATATTGCAGAAACGATATTAGGCAATCTGCAAAAGAAACTGAAGAAAACTAGGGCATCAGATATTTTGCAGTTCTGATCATAGTTTTGGGAAAATGAGTATACTGCTTAGCTCGCCTTGAAGAGGTGCATCTTTCTATCCAATTAGATTTGAAAGATATCTCAATTGAAAAAATTAGGGTTTCTCTGTGAAACCCTAGTTCTACCAGAAGCAACATTCCAGAAAAGCTTTCAAGCAAGCATGAGATTGAAGCAATCTCACTGGTCAAAGAAGAAGCTGCTGATCAAGAAGGAGATGGCGACAAGCAAACAAAGATAAGTATTTGAATTGTTTTTCCTGTATATGTTGTGTATTATGCATGATAGAATGTTTGCATTAATTACAGTATACTACTCATATGTATGTGATGGGTAAGTAGCCCATGGTGCTATACAACTATCCATTGCTACTTGCCTAGAATGAAAACCCTTTGCTGACATATTGGATTAAGTGCACAATCTCAATGATGTCATGGTAGAGATGGAAGGCATCTAGAAAGTTTTCGTGAGATATGGATGAATGTTGTATTGGCTAAACAGTTGCATGATGCATAAGAATTTGTCGTTATGCATATGTTCTATGCAATGATTCTAACCATGCAATTGGTGCATTTGACTTGTAGGAAAGGTCCTGTACAACCGCCTACAAGAAAAGAAGGATGAGACTTGTTCCGAAGAACAAGTGATGACAATTCAAGATTCACTCCAATAAACATGAATCTGAAGCTCGCAGGATTAGAGACACGGTGACGGAAGAAAGAGCTTCAGAGAGCGGTAGATCCACCTCGAAGGATGAAGACCACCTTGGGTATGAGAGATAACTCAAGATGAAGAAAAGTATGGAGAAACTTCCAAACCAAAGTAAGACGCCTCGAACACACTCTATTTGTGTAACACAGTTGGGTGACATCATTGATGCTAACTTTTTTGGCTATGGAAGAAGCTATGATCAAAGAGTAACAGTTGATCATGGGGAATGATGTCTACGATATGGTTCCAAGATTTGAAGGGAAGTCCATAGTGTATTCCATATGGATCTACAAGATCAAGTATACAAAGCAAGGTTCGTGGCATGACATACTCTATTGACCAGACACACTTCTTCAATAGAAGTATATATCGAAGCAAAGAACCACCTGTACAGAATAGGCTTTGTACGAGCTTAGAAGGCACCCATAGAAAAGGACATCTAAGAGCTTGACAGATCACCTAGAGTGATGAATATCTTAACCCTTGCTACAAGGTTGAAGATGGAAATCTATAGAAGACAACAAGCTCACAGATGGGTGCAAGAGGAACTTTTCGACAAAGTTCAAGATAAAGGATCTTGGTATCTAGAAACCTGAGATGGATACATAGTAGCAGAGAATGCTACTTGTCACTCCAGTATAGAATGCAGAGGGAAGATGATGCTCCGCTTCAGGGGGAGCGACTACAGAAGATCTCTAAGTTTGACATGGTACAATATGATGGACAACTTCCTGATAGACCGAGACTTTACCAAGAGTAAAGTGGGTTCAAACCTTCAAGGTTGAATGCGGAAGACTAGGATATGTTGATGACCTAACAAAATGATGGAAGAATACCAGAATGATGTTTGGGATATAGTAACCAAACCGGAAGGCTAGATTTGTAGCTAGAGGATTCTCTCAGAGAGAGGGAATTAATTATGAAGAGACACTTGCTCCAGGAAGCAAGGCACACTTACTTCAGAACTATCATGGTACTTGCTTCCATGATAAAGTGGGATATACACCAGATGGATGTAAAGACAAGCCTTCCTAAGTGGTGTGATTGAAGAAGTATACATAGAACAACCACAAGGATTTGAAGTTGAAGACAGACGGATTCACTTATGCAAGTTGAAGAAGGCCCTGTATGGCCTAAAGCAAGCTCCCAGAGCTTGGTATGGAAGGATAGATAGTTTCCTGACGAGCATGGGCTTTACCAAGAGTAAAGTTGACCCTAACCTTTACTTCAAGGTTATAGAAGATGAACCTATCATACTATTACTGTATGTGGATGATCTATTTCTGACAGGGAATGAGAAATAGATTGTAGAATGCAAGAAGAAGCTCGCTGAAGAATTTGAGATGAAAGACCTTGGTCTAATGCATTATTTCCTAGGTCTGGAAGCATGGCAGAACTTAGAAGGAATCTTTCTCAATCAGGGAAAGTATGCAGTGGAAATTTTGAAAAGATTTGATATGTTGGAATGTAAAGCCATGGCCACACCCATGGATACCAACCTGAAGTTGTTGGCTGATGAATCATCAGAGTTAGTGGATGTGACTCAATACAGACAGATCATTGATGTATCTAACAAATACCAGACCAGACATTTGTTTTGCTGTGAACACCTTGAGTTAGTATCTAGTTTAACCTAGAGGGGTTCACTTGATAGCTGCAAAACATGCGATGAGGTATCTGAAAGGAACTATAGACTTTGGTCTATACTATGATGGAAACCATGATTACAGATTGTATGGCTATACAGATGCAGATTGGGCTGGAAATGTCAGACCTAAAAAGCACATCAGGAGGATGCTTTTGTCTGGGATCTGCTATGATTTCATGGTTTAGCAGGAAACAATCCAGTGTTGCTCTTAGCACGGCTGAAGCAGAATACATAGCAGCTTGCTCTGCTAGTTGTGAAGCCATATGGCTTTGGAAGCTGATGTCAGGTCTATTTGACCTGGAGATGGATACTACTGAGATTCTATGTGATAACCAAAGTTGTATAAAGATGTCGGAGAACCCAGTGTTCCATGATAGATCGAAGCACATAGAAATCTGGTATTTCTACATTCGAGATATGATACAGAAGGGAGCCATAAAGCTCCAGTATGAGAGTACTGATGAGCAAGTTGCTGATGTATTGACGAAGCCTCTGTCTCGGGTAAGTTCAAACACTTTTGAGACAAGCTTGGTGTTGTTCGGAAAGACCTTCCTCGAAAGGGGGAGCAGTGATGTTGCAGTGGGATTGTATCATCCCTGGACACTTGTCCTAAAGTGATTTGGTGACTTCGGTCCTCTAGAATGTAGTGGGATTGTATCATTTCGGGACATTTGTCTAGAACAGATTCGGTGACTTTGGTCCTCGAGAATGTAGTCGGATTGTATCATCCCTGGACTTTTGTTCATAACGGATCCGGTGACTTCGGTCCTCGAGAATGTGGTGGGATTGTATCATCCTTGGACTTTTGTTCAGAACGGATCCGGTGACTTCGGTCCTTGAGAATGTGGTGGGATTGTATCATCCCTGGACTTTTGTTCAGAACGGATCCGGTGACTTCGGTAATCGAGAATGTGGTGGGATTGTATAATCCCTAAACTTTTGTTCAGAATGGATCTGGTGACTTCGGTACTCGAGAATGTGGTAGGATTGTATCATCCTTGAACTTTTGTTCAGAACGGATCCGGTGACTTCGGTACTCGAGAATGTGGTAGGATTGTATCATCCTTGAACTTTTGTTCAGAACGGATCCGGTGACTTCGGTACTCGAGAATGTGGTAGGATTGTATCATCCTTGAACTTTTGTTCAGAACGGATTCGGTGACTTCGGTCCTGAAGAATGTGGTAGGATTGTATAATCCTTGGACTTAAGTCCGGAAGTGATCCGAAGACTTTCGTCTTCGCATTATGGATTGCAGGTTGTTGCTGATGATGATGATGTTACTGATCGAAAGATTAGAGTGTGATGATGATGTTACTGATCGAAAGATCAAAGTATTGCTGATGATGATGATGATGTTGCCAATCGAAAGATTAGAGTGTGATGATGATGTTGTTGAACGAAAGATCAAAGTATTGCTGATGACGATGATGATGTTACTGATCGAAAGATCATAGTGTGATGATGATCGAAAGATCAAAGTATTGTTGATGATGTTGCTCAAAGTATTGCTGATGCTGATGATGATGATCGAAAGGTCAAAATGCTGATGATGATGATGTTGCTCAAAGTATTGTTGAAGCTGATGATGTTGCTGATTGAAAGGCCAAAGTATTGTTGATGATGATGTTGCTGATTGAAAAGACTAAAATGCTGATGATGATGTTGTTGACCTAACGATCAAAATGTTGTTGCTGCTGAAATTGAAGATGACCTACATGAAAAAGGGTTGGCTCTATAGAACTTCCTATATCGAATAAAATTAAGAGATAACACCATGATGATGATGATCCAGTGATGATGATGATCCAATTTTGATGATGATCCAGTGATGATGATAATCTAGCTTTGGTGATGATCCATTGATGATGATGATCCAGCTTTGATGTATCACCCTGATGATGTAGAAGATGCTCTCTCTCCTTCTCCTACTATTGTTGTTGTTGTAGAATACCCTTCTCCTTAAGGGGGAGTGTTGAATTATTGTAACTTCGAAGTGTATTTACCTCGATGTTCCCATCGCGAGAATCATGCGTATTTTATTGTACCCCGATGTTCCTATTGGTAGAATCATTTGTATTTCATTGTACCCCGATGTTCCTATCGGGAGAACTACTAAGAGTCATGAGGAAGTCCCTTCCTTTGTAAGTCAGGGGGCAAAGTTCCCATAGTTGTGGGGCACTAGAGTCTTCCTAGAGAAGTCGACCTAGTTAAGTATACTGGGGCCGACATAGTTGAGTTAAATGTCAAGTGAACGAAACAATATAAATAGAGGGAGGTGCTCCTCATTTGAGACACACACACTCACTCAACTGTGGTGCATGAGTGAGAGAGGCAGTGTTGGCACAAGTGAGAGAGACATCAGCTGTCGGAGATCATCTTTATGTTTTTCGGGTTTTACTTTTGCTATTGGTGCTCATTCTATCTCTAAGGAAGTTGCGGGGTTTTCTCCTTTATGGTTTCCCCAAGGAAAATTCTTTGTGTCCCTTGTCTCTTGTGATTATTGCTGTGCATGTTATTCTCTTAGGTAAGATCCTAGATCATATTGATTAAATGATAAAAATTCAACAAGCAACACCTCGAAGTGCTCTTCCTATCAGTGGCACTGCTTGCCTAATTCGAATCCACATAACCCTCCAGGTTAATCTTTTGATTCGCATCATGCTTGAGCCCATAGTCAACTGTACCCTTCAGGTACCTCAAAATATGCTTTGCGGCAATTAGGTAAACATGTCTCGGATGCGTCGAGAACTGGCTCAATGTGTTCACAGCAAAGAAAATATCTGGTCTCGTATTCGTCAGGTACATCAAGGATCCAATCATCTAACGATACATCGTGGCATCAATTGACTCTGATGAAGCATCACTCAATAGCTTTAGGTTCGATGTCATAGGTGTGGCCATGGCCTTGCAGTGCATCATCTCGAACCTCTTCCGGATCTCCACTGCATACTTCCCTTGTCCAAGGAAGATTCCATCCGCACTCTGCCACACCTCCATGCCTAGAAAGTAGTGCATCATACTCAAGCCCTTCATCTCGAACTCAGCAGCAAGATTCCTCTTTGTGTCAGCAATCAACCCATCCTCACCTGTCACAAACAGGTCATCTACATATAGTAGAAGTATCACTGGGTTCCCTTCCTCCACCTTGTAGTAAAGGTTGGAATCCGCTTTACTCTTGGTAAAGCCCAAATTAGTCAGGAAGTTGTCTATCCTGTCGTACCACGTTCTGGGTGCCTGTTTCAAATTGTACAAGGCTTTCTTCAATTTGCACACGAGTCTCCCTGTCATGTGTCTCAAATTCGAGTGGCTGCTCCACATACACTTCCTCTTCCACTACACCATTCAAGAACGCTGTCTTGACATCCATCTGGTGTATTTTCCATTTCGTCACTACAGCCAGAGCAAGTACTGATCTGATGGAAGTGTATCTGGCTACAGGTGAAAATGTTTCTTCATAATCTATCCCTTCCTTCTGGGAGAAGCCACGTGCCACAAATCTCGCCTTGTGTTTCTCTATGCTGCCATCTATAGCATGCTTGATCTTGTAGATCCACTTGGAAATCACAACAGACTTCCCTACTGGTCTCAAGACCACATCCCAGACATCATTCTTCATGATCGACTGATATTCTTCGATCATGGCATCCTTCCATTCTTTCTTCTCAGCTACTTCCTCGTAGTTGGAAGGTTCTTTGTCAATGATGTCACACAGCAGGGCTACATAACTGGAGAGTGGTCTAGGTCTCTTGCTTTCTCTATGCATTCCCTCAGGAGCACCATATCTCTCTGCATCTTGAATTGCTTCTCGTACCCATGCTGGTTTCCTCTTGTGAGAATTCTTCTCACGTGGTGGATCTGTAGGTTCTTGTGGGTTTTCTATCTGGCGTTCTCCATAATCTTCTGGATTTACTTTATTCATTGTTGTATCTCGGATCCTGGGTGCTTCTGTTTCTTCAATGTCTTTAACAGGTATCTTTTTGGATTTGTGATATGCTGAGACTTTGTCGAATGTTATCTCTGCTAATGTCGATCTTCTTGAATCCTAGGAAATATATTTTGTAAGCCTTCGAGCTTTCACTATATCCCACAAAAATACCCTTCTTTCCTGAAGGATCTAACTTCGTCCTCTTCTCTTTCAGAATGTGTATGTACAACAGGAAACCAAATATTCTGAGATGGCTGACTTCTGGTTTCTTGCCGGAGAAGGCTGCTTCTGGTGTCTTGTTCTCAAGTACTCTATGCGGAGTACGATTCTGTACATACACAGCTGCCCTAGCAGCTTCTTCCCATAGATGCATAGAAAGATCCTGATCATGAAGCATTGCCCTTGCTGCTTCCATAATTGTTCTATTCTTTCTTTCTGCAACTCCATTCTGTTGTGGATTATATGGAGTAGTCAACTCCCTCTTAATCCATGAATCTCTCCATAATTTCTTGAAGTCTTCTGATGTGAATTCTTTGCCATTGTCTGATCGAAAGGTCTTGATTTTCTTCTCTATGTGGTTCTCGATCAAGGCTTTGAATTCCTTGAACTTATTGAATACTTCATCCTTGCTCTTCAAGAAATATATCCATGTCTTCCTAGAAAAATCATCAATGAAAGAAACATAATATACATACCCACTCAATGAACTGGATGACATTGGACTGCATACATTGGAGTGGATGATTTCCAAGATTCCTTTTTCCTTTCTCTTGCTACTTGGAAATGTCTTCTTTGTGTTCTTTCCCTTCGCACATCCTTTGCAAATGCCTTCATGCTTTGCCTGGATTTCTAGAAGACCTTCAACAACTTTGCTTGCAAGTGGTAGTGCCCTATAGCAGTGTTTTTAAACTCGGTCGAGTCGGCTGGGACTTTGCCCGAGTCACGCGAGTCAAACCCTCACCGAGCCAAACCGGCCTTTAAACTGGCTCGGGTGGCCGGTTCGGTACTGAACTGGCCGAGTTGATATCAACTCGGCCCGGTTTGGTACTGAACCGGTCAGCTCGACCGAGTCAAAGGCCAACTCGCCGATTTTTTCGGGATTTCAAAATTTTTTTGAAAATTAAAAATTAATAATGCCTAACCTAACTCCTACCCCTAACTTAACTCCTAACCTAACCTAAAGGCTAACACTATTTACCTGCTGCATGCCGTCAAGTTTCAACTTCTTATCACGTGGATCAATTGCTCACGGTTCGGGACCTCGGGTTGAAGGCTGAAGCTCTAGCCTCTGCTCACGAGTCACTACTCTGCTACTGCTGCACTGCTCATGCTGGCCGATCATCTATTGTTCTCTGGAGCTTGGGTTGAAGGCTTCAAACTTCAAAGTTGAAGCTCACTCACAGACCACGGTGGAACTTGGATTCTGGAACTCGGAACTTGAAGCTCAAGCCTCACATACCCTCGGCCCCTACAACTTACAAGACAACCGAGGTGATTGACGGTGATAAATGTGACCATAATCATGGATATGCTTCCTGAGTCTGAAATTTGAAGTTTTGAACCACATGGCCACCTCTTGCTAGCATAGACATTTTCTTTTGTTTTTATAATGGCCACTTTCTTCAGCCAATGTCTAAAATTTAAATTACTGACTCTTATTTATCCTGTAACCTGTTCAGTTTAGTTGGCTCTAATCCCATGGGCCATGACTTCACAGTTGTTTTTTGAATTTTCTATATGCATTAGTTTGGTAGGTACTAGGGTCTATTATTCCAAATCTGGAATCTGGATAGTGTGCACTCTGCAATGTGCATGGTGCTGTTTTGCTTGTTTGATATTTTTCTCTCTTACATATTAATATTCTTGCAGAAGAGCAGAAGCAATCCCATACACAGTAGTAAGTACTCACTTGTTTGTCTTATTTTGATTTGTAAGAGCAGGTACAGTGCCATTACAAGTGCATACTATCAGGGGCTGTGGGTGCTTTATTGGTAATTTGGTATATGATACTACATACTACGATCTGGATTTTGGCCATCTCACAGAGGCACACAAATAGGGGCAATTGCTGTAGGTGGGAGTCTTAATTTTTTACAAATACTGTAAATTTCTTATTTCTGAAAAAATCTAATAAAATTATTACAGTAATTTACAAATACTGTAAATTACATGTAATTTACAGTACTGTAAATTACATGCTTTAATGTGTTTTTTTTGTAAATTAACGTATTTATTTTTTTGGACAGAGAACTGTCCATTAACATTTGCATCTCATAATGGCTCCTAAATCAAAAGATGCAGCATGGGCCCATGCTGAAGTGGTTGAAGGGAAAATATATTGCAGATATTGCAAAAAATTGATTAAGGGAGGAGGCATTCATAGGCTCAAACAACACTTGGCTAGCATTAGAGGTAATGTTGCCCCATGTGAAGTTGATTCAGAGGTGATTGGAGAGATAAGGTTGGAGTTGCTACAACAATTTGAACAGTATGAAGTGGAGAAGACTAACCAAAGAGAGAGAGAGGTAGAAATAGGGAAGAAGAGGCATCTTGCAGAAATGATTGGCAGATCTGCCCCTTATTCTGAATATGAAGGCTCCTCATCCATACCTTCTCCTTCTCCCAATTTCAAGGATACCTACCAGTATGTTCCTCCTCCCTCAAAAACAAATGTCTCCAAAAAAGGGAGTATCCATAGTTTTTTCTCACCTCATAACACCCCTTCCAATGCTGCTGCTTCTCGGCCAATTCAGCCCACCATAGATGCCCATTGGAAAAAGCAATACAGAATGACTGCTCATGAGTACATAGCTAGATGGTGGTATGATGCAGATATCCCCTTCAATGCTGCCCGCTCACCATATTTCCAACCTATGTGGGATTCTGTTGTTGCTGCTGGTAAGGGCTTCAAAGGCCCTAGTATGCATGACTTGAGAGGATCTCTTTTGCAGAAAGAGATCACATCCTTGGATGTATACTTCAAGGAGTTCAAAGAATCATGGGCCATAATAGGATGCACTATCATGTTAGATGGATGGACCGATGCAAAGAACCGAACCATCATAAACTTCCTTGTCTCTTGCCCACAGGGAATTTTGTTTTTGAGATCATATGATGCATCTGATAAGGTGAAAGATGCAAATCTGTTATTTAATCTTTTTGTTGAGGAGGTGGGGGTAGCTAATGTTGTGCAGGTCATCACGGATAATGCTGCTAACTATGTTCTTGCTGGTAAGATGTTAGAGGAAAAGTACACAACAATATTTTGGACCCCATGTGCAACACATTGCATAGACCTCATGCTTGAGGACATATGCAAACAGGATTGGATCAAGCACACTGTAGAGCACGCCAAAAGTATCACAAGATACATCTACAACCACTCATGGGTATTGAGCTTGATGAGGAAACACACACAGGGCAGAGAACTTGTTAGGCCTGCCATTACTAGATTTGCAACTCATTTCCTCACGTTGCAATCTCTCCTTGCACAAAGAAAGAACTTGGAACAAATGGTTTCAAGTGATGAATGGAGTTCTAGTAAATGGGCCCGCAGAACAGATGGAAAAGACACCAAGAAGAAAATCTTGGAAAGCTCATTTTGGAAAAAAGCAGCAGAGGTTTTGAAAATCACTGAGCCACTTGTTAAGGTGTTGTGGTTGGTGGATGGGGAAAGATTGGCCATGGGATACATTTATGAGGCCACGGATTAGGCAAAGGAGCAAATAAGGGCATCATACAAGGATAGAGTGGCCAAGTATGGGCCTATCTGGGATATCATCGATAGGAGATGGAACATTCAACTCCATCGCCCTATACATGCAGCTGGGTATTTTCTTAACCCAAGGTATCATTATAGAGCTCGGTTTGGAGAAGATCAGACAGGTGAGGTCAAAGATGGATTGTATGAGTGCCTTGGGCGCATGGTCCCAAATGAGATGGAGTAGTTGGAGATACACCAACAACTTATCGCTTACACTAGAGCCACAAGTACCTTTGGCAAACCTGTGGCTAAGGTTGCAAGAGATATTGACCAACCAGGTAAACAATTTCATTGTTTTAATTAAATTTAGTTGTTTAATTTTTAAAATTTAATAACTTCAATATTTAGTTAAATTCACAATCTAATTCGTTGATTTAACTCCATTTGCACTTGCAGCAACTTGGTGGGAGTCATTTGGTGGGCAAGGCATTCAGTTGCAACTGTTTGCAATTCGAATCCTTACTCAACCATGCAGTTCTTCCGGGTGTGAGCACAACTGGTCTGTCTTTGAGCGGATTCACATGAAGAAGAGAAACCGTTTAGAGCAAAAACGATTAAATGATCTAGTCTTCGTGCAGTACAACCTTCGCTTACGGCGTAACCAATTGATGAACAAAAGACCTGATACAGATCCTATTGTGTTGGATGATATTGATCCAACCTCAGATTGGTTAGTGGAGACTCAAGAGCTCGAGTTTGATCCAGATTTTGATATTGAGCTAGATGCAGCTGGTGATCTTACTATGGAAGCAGATCCACTATTACCAGTACCATCATCAGTTCATGTTGATGCAGGTGTAGAATCTAAATCCATAATATTTTTCTTCTATCATTGAATAATATGAGTGTTTCAAATTTTCAATATAATATGTACTAATAATTTGATACATCATACAACTATTGAATCTTGATATAAAATAATTTCATTCCAGATACGGAAGGCACTAGTACGGAGGGGCACATGCGGGCACCTGTACAGCTTGATCCACGTCCAACTCATGCTTTTACACATTCAGCTAGTACTTCATCTAGTGTTGCTCCTACTGCAGCATTTGTAGATGATCTTGAGGGTTTTGAGCCTGACCCAGATGCCATTGCTTATGTCATTGCTAGTCCGGGTT
>LPNX010505379.1:428325-472265 GCA_001517045.1 Pseudotsuga menziesii
TTGACCCTCAGTCGATTCCGAGTTTTAAAACATTGCCCTATAGTGCACATGTGCAAGCTTTCTATGCCAAAGTTCATTTGGCTCTACTGAGTCATGGACCAAAGCTTGTTCTGGTTGGCCCTTTAATTTGTATAAGCCTCCCTCTTGCTCTCCAATCACTACTTCATCATCTATGGTCTTTCCCTTTGGCCACATAAGAACTTGGCCATCTACAAATGCAACCCTCATACCTTTTGCATCCAATGTAGATATGGAGAGAAGATTCTTCTTTAGTCCTGGTACAAACAAGACATCTTTCATCTTCATAGACTTTCCAAAGTCTAGCTTATAGGAGGCTTCACCACTTCCTTTTATAGGATACTGGTAGTCATCCCCAAGTTTCACTTTGTGGGATGACTCATGTTCGGATTGGTTCATGAAGGATTCCTTGAATCCTGTCATATGCTTGGAAGCCCCACTATCTATGAGCCAATCACTACTTCCATGTGTAATAGTTCCTGTGAGGGTAGAGATCAAAACATACTCTTCATCGCTTGAAGAATCTTCACTTTCTTCTCTGGCTCTCTTCCTGGGAGGTTCCTCATCCTCTGCAGTGTGAGCATGATGTCTTCTTTTGTTGTTCTTCTTCTTGTGAGAGCCACCTTTATTTCTAGGACAATCTCTAGAGAAGTGTCCCTTCTCATCACATCTATAGCATCGAATGGTGGATATATCTCTTCGGGATTTAAAGTTACCTTTTTGATTCTGGTGGTGGTGTTTTTCTTTCTTACTGTGGTGGTGCATCCTCTTGTTATCATTCCTCTTTGAGTGTGCTGTGAGAGCTTGGTATTCATTACCCATCTTCTTTTCTTGAACTATGAGTCTAGCTTCTTCTTGTGAGCATTCCTCCCACAACCTACTGAATGTGATAAGCTTCTTCCTAGCACATATTCCTTGAATGAAGGAATCCTATGACCTGGGGAGACCATTCAAGGTGGTCATCACTATTTCTCCATTCTCTATGTTTTCTTCCACGGCTTCAAGTTGTTCTTTAATTTGAGAAACCCTTGTGAAATATGACCGGATGGTTTATGCATGTTGAATCTTCACATTCTTCAATTGGTTCCGCAAAGTCATCTTCCGATTTATATTCTTTCCTTCAAACAGCTTGGTCAAGGAATCAAACATCTCCTTGGGTGTCTTTAGAGAAGACACATGCGGTATGAGATGGTCTTTGATAGAATCTGTAATAATCCTCTTGGCCTTGACCAAGTCCTTCTTATGTAAGGCCTTCGCCTCATCTCCGTCTGGAAGTGGAACCTCTTCACTTATGTAGGTATCCAATTCATTCTCTTCTAGGATTAACCCAATCCTATATTTCCATGCTCGGAAGTTATCAGCCCCTTCAAGCTTATCCTTAAGCTTGGTGTGGTGAGACATCTTTAATGAGAAACTCAAATGGAAATAAAAGATTTAGGTATTACCTCTTGATTGCTGAAACTGGATCTGGAGCTGGCTAGGGTTTGAAAGAGAAACCCTAAAAATTCAAACTTGGAATTTCAAACTTCTGTCTGGATAGAAAGATGCGCGTTGTTGAGATGAGCAAGTTGGTACACTTCAATTTTGAAAATTCCAAAATTTGACGCCTCAAAAGTGACTTGTGAGTTTCGGATCTGCACCTTCTAGTCCTTTCTGGTTTTTTTGGTCCAAAAGTCAAATTAGGGTTTGACAAATCCTGGGGTTCTACCCAACCAAAAAATTCGATCTTAGTCTCTACATTTCGATTTTGCTGAGGAGAGCAATCCTATGCTGAGAGCACTCCAAAATTTCTCTTCTATCAAAATCCCTAATTTCCCGTAGCAGTGACAAGCCCAAAAATGAAAATGCTTAGAATCCATTTTTGTTTTGACAGAAAGATGCGCCTTCCATAGGAGAGTTAGCCTAGCCTCCTTTTGCTGATGATCTATGGAGAGAAACCCAAAAATTAAGAAGCCCCAACTTCCCCAGTTGCACAATGTCTTCTTCACAGGTTAGCTTTGATACCATGTTAGTTTTTCACAATTTAATTCAATATGATCTAGGATCTTATCTGAGAACACAACATGCACAACAAATCAAACTCAAGAGACAAGAGACTCAAAGCATTTCACCGGGGAAACCATAAAGGAGAAAACCCCGCAACTTCGTCAGAGATAGAATGAGCAATAATACAAAACCCCAAAACAAAGAGATGGTCTTCAGCAGCTTCTTCCTCCTCCACTAGTGCGAACTTGTCTCTCTCTCTCTTATACGAATGAGTGAGTGAGTGAATGAATAAATAGAGAGGTGCTCCTCTCTATTTATACTTTACTTTCACTTGCCTTTTACCCTAACTGGGTCGACTTCTCCTAGGAGAGTCTAATAACCCACTACAACTTAACTCTGGGCTGACTCCACTAGAGAGTCTAATAACTCTATCAAATACAATAATGACATTCCCGATCGGAGGAATGAAACCTCTCCGTCGGAAGTACAATGACATATGAATATAATATAAAATATACAAGTGAATACATTCCGAAATTACAAATACATCAACATCCTTCAATCTCCCTGCCAAGCTCTCATAAATGGTAGCCTTCAATCTCCCTGCCAAGCTCTTTAAGCTCCTCACCAAATCTCCAAATCCACTCTAATCTCCACAAACCCTTGCAAGGATGAATGAAATGTCAAAAATGGGGAGAAAGGTTGTGAGGGAGTGCTTTATAGCCCAAGCAAACTCCCCCCAAAAGAGAAAAATGTCCTTTCCATCTTTAAGGCACGGGTTTTTCAAGGGAGCACGGCAGGAGCAATTAGAAGTGATCGAGAGTAATCGAGAGAGTGGAGCGATCATGAGTGCTCAGGTAGTGAATGCTCCCAAGCGCTCCCGTATAGTGGCAGGGAACATTTTTTGGGCAAGGAAGCGCGCTTTCTGAATGCTCCCTTGCGATTCCTAAAAATGCCCCTGTACAGAAGTGTGCTTCCTTAGCGCTTCTGGGATACTTTCTTCGGAAGTGAGCTACGAGAATGAGGGTGGGGTGGAGTATTATGGTAGCGTTCCATTCTTTGTTGACAAAGATTAGCTCGAGTAGGTTTGTGTTGTCCTCCTGCACAACAAGGTTATCTTTGTAATTGATCTTTTGCAAGATGAAGTGGAGCCAATGGTATTAGTGATGAAGGTTGAGAAGGGACTGTTGGAGTCATATGCTGATGTTGGAGGTTTAGATGCGGAAATTCAAGAGATTAAAGAAAAAATGGGGCTTTCTTTGACCTATCTTGAATTATATGAAGATATTGGTATAAAGCTTCCAGAGGGAGTCATTCTTTATGGAGAATCTAGAATGGAAATAAAATCTCTTCTTGCGGAGGCCGTGGCTAATTCCACTTCAACAACATTATTGCATGTTGTTGGAAGTGAGCGTATTCAAAAATATTTGGGGGATGGTCCTAAGTTAGTCAGAGAGTTGTTTCGGGTTGCTGATGAACTTTCTCCTTCAATTGTTTTCATTGATGAAATTGATGCAATTAAAGCAAAAGATATGATTCACACTTGGGTGGTGGTCGTGACCGTAGTGGATGAGATGTAGAGATTGTTGAATTTTAACTTGTTTGTAAAATTTAATAGCAGTAATAGACTTTGTAAATTTGTAGACTGCAATAGAGACAGTTTTGAGATTTTAACAATAGTAAAACACTAGCAACAGTAAAACAATCATCCACAAGATTTTAACACGAGTTTTTCACGGGGAAACCTTTTAAGGACAAAACCCAAAGCAATTAATATTTCATACTTGAAATGAGATGACTGAGTTTGTACATGAATAGATCAACTGTGAAAGAATTTTGAGTATACACCAATTTGTCTTGGTCAAACCTCAACCATCTGTAGCAACTACCATTTAATTTACAGTATCCCTGTTAGTGCTTATGTATTCCACTGTTCACTTTGCTGATGTCTGCCGTAACCTATAGGTGCTCTGGCTGAGTTGCCATGTGCCCTAATTGCTGCTTAACAAAGCTCGGATGTGCTGAGAAAGGCCCCAGTAGGGCTTGGGTGCATAAAGGAGTGCCCTAGCAGGGCTCAGGTGCACTGAGGAGGGCCTTGGCAGGGCTCGGGTGCAATGAGGATGACCTTAGTATGTCTCAGGTGCACAGAGAATGACCTTAGCAGGTCATCCGTGGAATTTATAACCCTCACTTACGGCTCGGGTGCACTATAGTAGGCTTCAACCAGATCTGTAGCAAGGAGAGAGCAATGGAGGAGCTGCCGTGAACTGGAGAGGGCAGATAATGACTTGAACTCGTCCCTTGAAGTGCTGCGATAGAGGAGAAGAAGGACCCAGCAGAAAATCCCATGACTTGTCTCTTAGGAGTAGTGAATGATGATCTTGGATGATGAGTGACACTTGAGAAAGCTTCTTTATTTATAGTTCATCAAGAATAAGATGATTCCACATAATTAGGGGGTTGACCTTAGGGATTTTATTCTTTTCATCTTTGACCATTGACTTTTAATCTTTTGTGGTCCATTAGTCTTTTAGTCTTTGTCTTTGAGGTACTTGGTCCTTCATTTGATGGGCACTTAGAATGGCCCTCAGCCCTAGACTGAGGTCCCAACCCCAGACTAGGTTGATTTCCTGGTAACTGACCAAGTGCCTCTATTTTCCTAGAGAATGGCCCTTAGGTCTAGGTTGAAGTCCCAGTCCCAGACTAGGTTGATTTCCTGGTAACTAACCAGGTGTCTCCATTCTCCCAGAGAATGGCTGTCGATGCTACTTGGGAAAAATCAAGAGAGATTATATCGCTCAACGTGAGGAGATTGACCAGGGTTTGAGCTTAAAGATGTGAACAACTTATTAAGACAACCTAGAAAGTAAAGCAAAGATAGTACATTACTTTTTGTCGGTATATGGTCTAATTATGGTATATGGGGTATTATTTTGTGACTCCAAAAGAAAACAAGGTGAAGATTCCTATTGGAAAGTGATAACCCAACGATTAAAAAGTGATAGTAGGTATATTTCCTTGGTCACTTCATATCAGGTTGTAACTTGTTAATCCATCGTGGTAGCCTTGTGTGGTAATATGTGACTTTGTTTGTTGCATAAGGAAGTTTCTTATAGTTGTCAGTTGTTGGATTGTTATGATTACATGGTGAGTTGAGGCCATCATGTGGGGTTGATATAGATAAACCCTATATCCATAATATTGTCCTATGAGTTTGGCGAGTATCGTGGTTGGTTACCTAGGTGTCTTGATAGATGCTAATATGTCCATAGGGTTGACAGGTGTTCAATCTGTGTACTAGTGTTTGGTCCAAAGGTATAAATGGTTCCCGTTTGGTACAGTTTTGACAATCTATAATTGTGATGAGCATAGCATCACATTTCCAAGGAGAATCAAAGTGTTTACAATGAAACTAATGCATGGTGAGAAAAATGTGTAATGATCTAGTTTTAAATTGGGCATATGTTGTTTTGAGAAGTTAGGGGTGCATGATTAGTGTTACTTGACACCCTAAGTTCAAAGTGAAGGTCCAAGTTTGCCAAGTTTATGGTAAAAGGTCATTTGGTGGTCGTTAAGAACGAGGTCATGGTGAAGTGAAAGTGGTTGGTTACATGGGAAATGATCGATTGTCATAATGGTTAATTGTGTTTATTTGAGAGAGAGCAAATGTTGTCAGGATTGAAATACTGTTGATGTATTTGTAACTTCGGAATGTATTCACTAGTATATCTTATGTCTTGTACCCCGATGTTTATTCTGGGAAGTGTCTATAATGTATTTGAGTCATGTCATGCCTCGATGTTCCTATCGGGAGGTTCTATAATGTAAACAAATCAGGTCAAGTCATTGTGGGTAACCCACCTATTGTTCAAGGGTTAAAGTCTCCGCAGTTCCAGGGCACTAGGGTTATTAGACTCTCCTAGAGAAGTCGGCCCTAGTGAGTCATTGTCAAGTCGGGAATTAGTATAAATAGAATAGAGAGTGAGCCTCTCTATTTATCACACACTCACTCACACTCAGTTGGAACTCATAGTTGAGGAAGAAGAAGTTGTTGGGGCTAGAAAGAAAGAGGCTACTGCTGTCGAGATATCATCTTACTGTTTTTGGGGCTTTGCTATTTGGTGTTGATTCTATCTCTGAGGAAGTTGCAGGGTTTTTTTCCTTTATGGTTTCCCCAAGGAAAATCTTTGTGTTCATTGTCTTATGTGTTTGATTACTGTGCTTGTTATTCTCTCAGTTAAGATCCTAAGTTAATGCTAGCTTAAATGATAAAAATCTAACATGGTATCAAAGCTAACCTGAGATGAAGACACTGTGCAGTTGCGGAAACTAGGGCTTCCTACTTTTTGGATCTTTCTCCACAGATTTTCAGCAAAAGAAGGTTGGACTGACTCGCCTCCCCAGGGCGCATCTTTTTGTCAAAGCAGAATCTGATTCTGAGCATTTTCAGTTTTTGACCCAACACTGGTGCCAGAAATTAGGGCTTTCCATAGAAGTGGAATTTTTGAGTGAGCCCAGGCCTGGATTGATCTCCCCCTCAAAATCGAAGTTTAGAGATCAAGATCAAAGCTTTTGGTTGGATAGAACTCTGGGAAAGTCAAACCCTAATCTGCTCCTGAACCAGCATTGCAGAAATTCAACTCCAGATCCAGATCCGACAACTTAACCTGGTAAGATCTAAATCTTTTGTATTTCCATTTGAGGTTCTCAGTTAAGATGTCTGTAATGTCCTCTTCCATTTAGGCCTTGAGGCCCCAAAATCGCTAACCTATGTGATTCCTGTGGGTTCGAGTGGTTATTGACAGCTAGGGAATCAGCTAAGAACTGATGCCATCCATAGAAGATCTAGGGTATCATCATTTGGTTGAGAAGGGCCACCGGGGCCAAAGGCCACCTTCGTGCATGCCATCCTAGCATTATTTAATAATGCATGCACTCTTTAAGTCTCCATCCGCATGCATGCAAGTCAACGGCAAATTAGAAGATAAAGTGACCTAATTAGGTCAAAGATTAGGTTTTGCGTAGTTGAACTTTATAAATAGAGGATAAAGCAAAAGGAGACTTCACTTTGGATTATTATTATTTTGGGAGCTCTTGGATAGCAGCACAGCAGTTGGGGTTGGAGACGGAGTCTTCAGCTAACAGGATTTCGACAGTGAAACATCTGTCCTAGTCTTATTCCGGGTAAGCCATACAGGTTCATCACTTGTTCTTTATTCATTCATCAGTTATCTAGTACATGGTATAGATCGTCGCAGGGACACGTGTGCAGCCGTAAGAGGGGGTTTTCAGCCAGAAAGCCCTAATCAGCTGTTTGGCCTTCAGATCTCAGTTTCCTTCCGAAACTCAGGCACCATTCTCATCATCAGCTTCATACTCCGATACCCGGTGATTATCAGATCCATCAGGGCTCATCCGAAGCAGTTATTAGCAGTTTTGGGGTTCCAGGGTGTGAGTAGCTGCCTCTCTGAAGCAATTCGCTACCCTGCCTAGAGGTCTCAGAACCTCCGCATGCATCAGGCATTCTCTCCGGCACTGAAAACCTATCGACCCGGCAAATTCGTAGTTCCATTGGACACCTCCTTCCTTGAGGGCGTCACCCTTTTCTGACTGGGGCGTCTTGTTGCTAGGGTTCACCTGGAGGCTGGAGCAGAGGAGATCCATCTATTTTTCGATCCAGTATCTGGTGCTTGCATACTTTCTCCGGAGCAGTTCAGCCGGTTTATTAGTGGTAAGTGTTAATTCTATCTCGCAAACCCTAACCCTAATTTTTCCTATAAAATAGGGATTTTTGCTTGGCAGTCTGCATGCCCCGTTGTATCAGCATATTGGTATAGAAATAGAAAATATCGGGATTTGGGATATTACAATGTCTCATGATACCAAGCTTGATGAAAAGCTTGAGGGAGCTGATAACTTCCGAGCCTGGAAGTATAGGATCTCCCTGATCCTGGAAGAAAATGAGTTGGACTCCAACATCAATGAGGAGATTCCAGTTCCAGAGGGAGATGAGGCTAAGGCCTTACACAAGAAGAAGTTGGTTATGGCTAAAAGGATTATTGCTGATTCAATCAAGGATCACCTCCCTAAAGCTATGTTTGATGCCCTAACCAAACTATTTGAAGGAAAGAACATAAAGCGGAAGATGACCTTGAGGAACGAATTGAAGAATGTGAAAATCCATAATGCGGAGACCATACAGTCATACTTCACTAGGGTCTCCCAGATCAAAGAACAACTTGAAGCAGTAGATAAAGAAGTGGAGAATGCAGAGATTGTAATGACCACCTTGAATGGTCTCCCTAGGACATGGGACTCTTTCATTCAAGGGATCTGTGCCAGAAAGAAGTTAGTCAAGTTCAGCAGACTATGGGAAGAATGCTCTCAAGAAGAAGCTCGAATAGCAGCTCGAGAAGAAAAGATGGGAAGTGAAAATCAAGCTCTCACAGTACAATCCAAGAAAACCAGATCTAACCACCACAGAGGTAAGTACTCTCATCAAAGGAATAACTTTAGAAAGCCTAGAGATAGGTCTAAGTTCATTTGCTATACATGTGATGAAAGAGGACACTTTCCTAGAGATTTTCCTAGAAACAAAATTAGCTCTCACAAGAAGGGAAACAAGAGAAGACATCATGCTCATGCTGCAGAGGATGATGAACCTTCCACAAAGAGAAACAGACAAGATAGTGATGATTCTTCAAGTGATGAAGAATATGTTTTGATTTACGCTCTCACGGGAACTATCACACATGGCAGCAATGATTGGCTTATAGACAATGGTGCTTCCAAACATATGACAGGATTCAAGGAATCCTTTGTGAAACTATCTGAACATGAATCACCTCACAAGGTGAAACTCGGAGATGACTACCAGTATCCAATAAAAGGTAGTGGTGAATCCTCATACAAGCTAGACTCTGGAAAGTCTATCAAGATGAAAGATGTATTGCTTGTACCTGGACTAAAGAAGAACCTCCTCTCCATGTCTGCATTGGATGCAAAAGGAATGAGGGTTGCATTTGTAGATGGCCAAGTCCTCATGTGGCCAAGGGGAAAGTCTTTCGATGATGCAGTAGTGATTCGGGAACAAGGAGGAGGACTATACAAATTGAAGGGCCAACCAGAACAAGCTTTGGTTCATGACTCGGTAGAACCAAATGAGCTTTGGCATAGAAGGCTTGCAGATGTGCTTTACAGAGCACTACCACTTGCAAGAAAAGCTGTTGAAGGTCTCCCAGAAATGCAGACAAAACATGAAGGTGTATGCAAAGGATGTGCGAAAGGGAAGAACACAAAGAAGACATTTCCAAGTAGTGAGAGCAAGGCAAAAGGAATCTTGGAAATCATCCACTCCGATGTATGCGGTCCAATGTCATCGAGTTCACTAAGCGGGTATGTATACTATGTTTCTTTTATTGATGATTTTTCTAGAAAGGTATGGATATACTTTATGAAGAACAAAGATGAAGTATTTAGCAAGTTCAAGGAATTCAAAGCCTTGATCGAGAATCACACAGAAAAGAAGATCAAGACATTTCGATCAAATAATGGCGGAGAATTCACATCAAATGAATTCAAAGAGCTATGCAAAGACTCATGGATTAAGAGGGAGTTATCCACTCCATATAATCCACAACAGAATGGGATTGCAGAAAGAAAGAATAGAACAATCATGGAAGCAGCAATGGCCATGCTTCATGATCAAGATCTTCCCATGCATCTATGGGCAGAAGCTGCCAGAACAGCGGTGTATGTACAGAACCGTACTCCACACAGAGTACTCGAGAACAAGACACCTGAAGAAGTCTTCTCCTGCAAGAAACCAGAAGTCAGCCATCTCAGAATATTCGGTTGTCCTGTATACATGCACATTCCGAAAGAAAAGAGGACGAAGTTAGATCCTTCAGGAAAGAAGGGTATATTTGTGGGATACTTTGAAAGCTCGAAGGCTTACAGAATATACTTCCCAGGGTTCAAGAAGATTGACATTAGCAGAGATGTAACATTTGACGAAGATTCAGCCTACATCAAATCTAGGAAGAGACCGGCTGAAGAACCCTAAGAAACAAGAGCACCTAGAATTCATGATACAACCATGAACGAAGAAATTCAAGAAGAAGATCGAGAATTAGAAGAACCTCAAGAACCTGTAGATCCACCTCAGGAGAAAAATCCTCATAAGAGGAAACTTGCTTGGGTACGTGAAATTATCCAAGGTGAAGAAAGATATGGAGCTTCAGAAGAAACACAGAGAGGAAGAAAGAGAACTAGGTCCTGCTCTAGTTATGTAGCCTTGCTATGTGACATTATTGATAAAGAAGCTTCCAACTATGAAGAAGCGGCCGAAATGAAAGAATGGAAGGAGGCCATGATCGAAGAGTATCAATCGATCATGAAGAATGATGTTTGGGATGTTGTCCCAAGACCAGAAGGAAAGTCCATTGTAACTTTCAAATGGATCTACAAGATCAAGCATGTTGCAGATGGCAGCATAGAGAAATATAAAGCAAGACTCGTGGCTCGTGGTTTCTCTTAGAAAGAAGGACTAGATTATGAAGAAACTTTTGCACCTGTAGCCAGATACACTTCCATCAGATCAGTACTTGCTCTGGCTGTAGTGATGAAATGGAGGATACACCAGATGGATGTCAAGACTGCTTTCCTGAATGGTGTAGTAGAAGAGGAAGTGTATGTGGAACAACCACTCGGTTTTGAGACACATGATAGGGAGTCTCATGTGTGTAGATTGAAGAAAGCCCTATACGGTTTGAAATAGGCACCCAGGACATGGTACGACAGAATTGATGGCTTTCTATCCAGTTTGGGATTTACCAAGAGTAAAGTAGATTCCAACCTTTACTACAAGGTTGAAGATGGCAATCTAGTGATCCTCCTACTGTATGTGGATGATCTGTTTGTAACAGGTATGGATGGGTTGATTGCTGATACGAAGAGGAAACTTGTTGCCAAGTTTGAAATGAAAGACTTGGGTATGATGCACTATTTCTTAGGCATGGAGGTGTGGCAGAATGCGGATGGAATCTTCTTTGGACAAGGGAAGTATGCAGTAGAGATTTTGAAGAGATTCGGGATGATGGACTGCAAGGTCATAACCACACCTGTGGCATCGAACCTGAAGCTATTGAGTGATGCTTCATCAGAAGCGGTTGATGCTACGATGTATCGTCAGATGATTGGGTCCTTGATGTACCTGACGAACACGAGACCAGATATTTGCTTTGCTGTGAACACCTTGAGCCAGTTCCTGACAGATCTGAGACATGTTCACTTGATTGCTGCAAAGCATATTCTGAGGTACCTAAAGGGTACAGTTGATTATGGGCTCAAGTGCGAGGCAAATCAGAAGATTAACCTGGAGGGTTATGTTGATTCAGATTGGGCAGGCAGTGCCATCGATAGGAAGAGCACTTTAGGATGCTGCTTCAGTATGGGATCAGGTGTGATCTCTTGGTTTAGCAAGAAGCAGTCCTGTGTGGCACTGAGTACAGCTGAAGCAGAATATGTCGCAGCTTGTTCAGCTAGTTGCGAGGCAGTGCGGCTGAGAAAGCTACTATCTGATTTATTTGATCTCCAGTTGGATGCTACTTGTATATATTGCGACAACCAGAGTTGTGTGAAGTTGTCAGAGAACCCAGTGTTCCATGACAAATCAAAGCATATTGAGATCAAGTATCACTATATCAGGGATATGGTGCGGAGAGGAGCAGTGAAGCTCCAGTATGTTGCGACAGATGAATAGATAACTAATGTGTTGACGAAGCCATTGGCCAGAGTGAAGTTTGAGTACTTCAGGGAGAAGCTTGGTGTTCTCCAGATCGAGGTTCCCTCCAAGGGGAAATGATGAGACCTAGAGCCATTCTGACATGGTGAGAGGATTAGGTTCCTTCCATGGTCAGATGTAAGGGCTGAGCCATTCTGTCATGGTAAGAGGATTTGGTTCCTTCCATGTTAGATGTGAGTGCTGAGCCATTTTGATGTGACTGTAGGATTGGTTCCTACATGATCAGATATAAGTGTTGAATGCCAATCTTGGAATGGAGGCACCTGGTCAGTTACCAGGAATACTCAGTCTGGGACTGAGGGCCATTCTGATATGACTGTGGGATGTAGTCTTACATAATCAGATGTGAGTGGATAGCCATTCTGATGTGATTGAGGGATGTGTTCCCCCTTGATAAGATATAAGGGCTGATGCCATTCTCTGGGAGAATGGAAGCACCTGGTCAGTTACCAAGAATCCTCAGTCTGGGACTGAGAGCCCTTTCGATGCGATGTTTTCGAACATGGTCAAATGTAAGTGCAGAGCCTTTCTGACAAGATGAGGTCGGATGTAAGTGCAGAGCCTTTCTGACAAGATGAGGTCGGATGTGAGTGCTAGGCCTTTTTGACAAGATGAGGTCAGATGTGAGTGCTGGGCATGCCTTTCTGACTTAGGGTCAGATATAAGTGCTGAAGACCTACATGAAGGGTAGGCCTACAACCAGCATGAAAAAGGGTTGGCTCTGTAGAACTTCCTGTGACGAGAAGAATTAAGAGATAGCAGCATTTTGAGATAGCACCGATGATGATGATCCAAACTTGATGATGATCTAGATCAATTGATGATCTAGATGTGATGATGATCCAGACTTGATGATGATCCAGATTTGATGATGATACAATGATAATGATTGAGCAGTGATGATCCAACAGTCGTGATAATCCAGATCCCGTGATGAAGAAGACTTGAAGAAGACGATGACTTAGAAGAAGACTTGAAGACGAAGATGACTTGAAGATGAAGAAGACTTGAAGACGATGATGACTTGAAGATGAAGAAGACTTGAAGATGAAGACAACTTGAAGATGAAGATGATGAGATGATCCAGTCGATACAGAGAAGAAGACCAGTGCTGAAAATTGTGTCGAAAGAATACCTTCCTAGTTAAGAGGGAGTGTTGATGTAATTGTAACTTCGGAATGTATTCACTTGTATATCTTATGTCTTGTACCCTGATGTTTATTCCGGGAAGTGTCTATAATGTATTTGAGTCATGTCATGCCCCGATGTTCCTATCGGGAGGTTCTATAATGTAAACAAGTCAGGTCAAGTCATTGTGGGTAACCCTCCTATTGTTCAAGGGTTAAAGTCCCTGCAGTTCCGGGGCACTAGAGTTATTAGACTCTCCTAGAGAAGTCAGCCCTAGTGAGTCATAGTCAAGTCGGGAATTAGTATAAATAGAGAGTGAGCCTCTCTATTTATCACACACTCACTCACACTCAGTTGTAGCGCATAGTTGAGGAAGAAGAAGTTGTTGGGGCTAAAAAGAAAGAGGCTACTACTGTCGGGATATCATCTTACTGTTTTTGGGGCTTTGCTATTTGGTGCTGATTCTATCTCTAAGGAAGTTACGGGGTTTTCTCCTTTATGGTTTCCCCAAGGAAAATCTTTGTGTTCATTGTCTTATGTGTTTAATTGCTGTGCTTGTTATTCTCTTAGTTAAGATCCTATGTTAATGCTAGCTTAAATGATAAAAATCTAACAAATACGTCAGAGGGAAGGGATATTGTGTAGTGTCTCATTATGTGCTTTGAGCAAGTTGTAAATGAGAGGAGTGCAAATGCGTTGATACAACCGGTCATGCAAACTGCCATGCGAAAATCCCTATTTTATAGCAAAAATTAGGGTTAGGGTTTGTGGGATAGAATGAACACTTACCACTGATAAGCTGGCTGGACTGCTCCTGAGAGAGTATGCATGCATCAAGAGCTGAATCAAAGATGAACTGATATCTTCTGCTTCTGGTGAAACCCCAACAGCACGAACCCCAGATCAGCTAAGGGTGACGTTTTCAGTGAAGGAAGTGTCCGATGAAGCTGCTGATTTGCAGGGCTGATAGCTTTCTTGTGCCCGAGAGAATGCCTGGCACATGCGGAAGTTTTGAGATCTCTAGGAAAAGCATTGTTCCAGAGGTGCAGTTGCTCACGCCCCCTGATCTCGAAATGGCTGATAACTGCGCAGGATGAGCACGATCGGATCTGATAATCACCAGGTACTGGAGTAAGATGCTGATGATGAGAATGGTGCCTGGGTTGCGAAGTAAAACTGAGATCTGAAGACCCAGTGAATGATTAGGGATTTCTGGCTGAAAACCCCTTACGGTTGCACACGTACCCCTGCAACAATCTCTGTAGTATACTGGATAACCATGAACGAATGGAAGAGCAAATGGTGAACCTGTATGGCTTACCCTGAATGAGACTAGGGTAGATATCTCACTGCCGAAACCCCGCTAGCTGAAGACGCCGTCTCCAACCCCAACTGTTGTGCTGCTATTCAAGAGCTCCAAAATCAATAATCATCAAAAAAGTGCCTTCTCCATTCACTTTATCTTTCTTTTATAACTTTCAACTACGAAAACCCTAACTTTTGACCTAATTAGGTCACTTTAACTTCTAATTTGCAGTTGACTTGCATGCATGCGCATGGACACTTAATCGGGTGCATGCATCATTAAATAATGCTCAGATGTCATGCATGCAGGAAGCCTTTGGCTCTGGTGACCCTCTTCGACCCAATGGTGATATAATATTGATGCCCTAGATCTTCTGTAGATGGCATCAGTCTTCAGCTGATTCCCTGACTGTTAGGACCCTCTCGAACCCACAGGAATCACATAGTTTAGCGGGTTGGTTCTCAATGCCTAGGCAGAAGAGGACATTACAGTCCTCCCCGCTCGAATTTGCTTGTCCTCAAGCAACTGTAAAGCTAGGTGCTGTAATACCTGTTCTGTCTCCCAAGTGGCCTCCTCTATAGGCAGATCTTTCCATTGAACCAAGTAGTCTCTGATGATTTTGTTCCTCAGTTTCTGCTCTCGCACCTCTAGGATGCGCTCTGGAATCAGAATCAATTGCCCCTCATCATCAAGGGGGGGGGGCAGCTCTCAAATCCCCTATCTGGAGGTCGACCTGCTAGACTGTCTTCGAATACTGCTGAATGTAGTGTGGCCTTATCTGGTGGTTTCCTGAAGGTAACAAAACACTCTGCTGCTCCTCCAATATCTCCCTATTGGAGTATTGCCTCCATCCTGTGTGATGTCACTGCTGTGGGAGGGTAGGTATTCATCCCTCTCAATACTATCTTCTGTCCCTCTGCTCCTGTGAACTCCATCTCCATGGTCTGGTAGTTTGTGGAATACTTCCCTAGGGAATACATCCACTGAACTCCTAATACCACCTTCATGTCAGGTACATCCACCACATAGAATGTCTCTATCACTGTATAATTCCCAAGTGTTATTGTTAATTGAGGAATCCTTTGACTACACTCCATGGTGTGACTTGCTGTAGCTACTGAAAACCCATCAAAACTCTCAGTCTGAATGTCTCTCCTTTTAACCCATGCAGCATCAATAAAGTTGTGGGATGCCCCACCATCTATCAACACTCCCACTCTGTGGCCCTGTATGGTACCTTGATCCGGAGAGTGTGGAATCTAGGAACCCTTGTCATGGTAGCAATGGTACCTCCTGACGGCAACCACTCCCTAACTATCTCTGGTGTCTCTCTTTGCTCCTGATCCTGATAATCATCCTCCTCCCCATTGTCGAAATAGGCCTCTATGTAGTAAGCCTTTCCCTTCCTTGAACATCTGTGACCTGGTACCCATGGTTCCTGGCAAGTGAAACATAACTTTTTTCTTCTAAGGTCCTGTTGGGTATCATTGTCCATCCATTCTTTCTGGACGGGTTTCCTCTCTTCATCTTCAATAGGGGAATTGGTTTTGGGAGGAAGCCTAACTTTGGGTACTGCATCCTGTAAATCTTTAGTCCGTCTGATGGCATCTGCTAGGGTGGTGGGCCTGTAAGACTTGACCCATCCCTGTAAGGGTTCTGTGAGAGCCTCAGTGAACAACATAATCAACCTACTCTCTGATATATCTGTCACCATGACTGCTATCCTCTGAAACTTTGAAATAAATGCATTTGCACTACCTGTCTGCTTGAGATGTGCCAGCTCTCTAAAGTGTACCTCAGGATCCTTCTGATCAAACCGCTCAAGGAGCCTCTGTGTAAAATCTAGGTACGATGTGATGGTGTTGTGACCCAGTGTCACTAACCCGTGATACCACCACTCATGTGCTTCTCCGTCTAAATGCAAGGTAGCCAATTTAATGGCATCTGTCTCAATCATGGGGTTGAGCTGGAAGTATGTATCCAACTTCTGCACCCAAGTCCTGGCTGGGCCACCCCGAGTGCCCTGAAAGGTAGGGATAGTCAGTTTCCCTATGGTGCGCTGTAACTCATAGTTCTGGGTAAATGGCCTATTGTAAGATTTGGGTTTGTTCTTACTTTTAAAGTGGCAGAAGTCAGTGAAGGTCATGGCTGAATGGAAGTCCTCTCCTAAAGGTCTATATTCTCTCAGATAGGCACTCATGGGTTCTTCTGGTTCTGCTTGTGCTAAAGGCACTGCAGCTGGACTATCTAAGAATTGAGGCATGGTAGGTCGGAAATGCTTGTATATATGGGGATGGCTCTGCATGTTGGTATATAAGTGCTCCCTACCACTGCTGGTGGATGCCCTATCACTGTTGGGAAATAAGGGACTGTGTGGGATGGGTCCATTCTTCTCAGTCATTTGTTTGAAGGTACTCATCATTTCCTTTTGCCCAGTAGTGAGTTCCTTTATGGCTGATATGAGACTATTGAAAGCTATTCTATCATCATCGACCATTGTTTCTTTGCCCTTTCCAGACTGATACTCTCTGTCCCCCAAATCTATGTCCTCTAACTCCTCTTCTCTGTCTCTACACCTCTGTCTCCAGTGAGTAATGTTGTATGGGCCCTCTGAATTCATTTATAATTTTGCATGCCCACAACTGGCAAGAAAAATAGCTCTGATACCATTGTAATATCCCAAATCCCGATATTTTCTAATTCTAAGCAAATGCGCTGATACAAACGGTCATGCAAACTGCCATGCGAAAATCCCTATTTTATAGCAAAAATTAGGGTTAGGGTTTGTGGGATAGAATGAACACTTACCACTGATAAGCTGGCTGGACTGCTCCTAAGAGAGTATGCATGCATCAAGAGCTGAATCGGAGATGAATTGATATCTTCTGCTTTTGGTGAAACCCCAGTAGCACGAACCCCAGATCAGCTAAGGGTGGCGTTTTCAGTGAAGGAGGTGTTCGATGAAGCTGTTGATTTGCAGGGCTGATAGCCTTCTCGTGCCGGAGAGAATGCTTGGCACATGCGGAAGGTCTGAGATCTCTAGGCAGGCTAGCGAATTGTTCCAAAGGTGCAGCGGCTCACGCCCCCTTGATCCCGAAATGGCTGATAACTGCTCAGGATGAGCACGATCGGATCTGATAATCACCGGGTACTGGAGTAAGATGCCGATGATGAGAATGGTGCCTGGGTTGCGAAGTAAAACTGAGATCTGAAGACCCAGCTAATGATTAGGGCTTTCTGGCTGAAAACCCCTTACGGCTGCACACGTACCCCTGCAACAATCTCTGTAGTATACTGGATAACTATGAATGAATGGAAGAGCAAATGGTGAACCTGTATGGCTTACCCTAAATGAGACTAGGGCAAATATCTCACTGCCAAAACCCCGCTAGCTGAAGACACCATCTCCAACCCCAACTGCTGTGCTACATGTTGTGCTGCTATTCAAGAGCTCCAAAATCAATAATCATCAAAAAAGTGCCTTCTCCATTCACTTTATCTTTCTTTTATAACTTTCAACTGCGAAAAGCCTAACTTTTGACCTAATTAGGTCACTTTAACTTCTAATTTGCAGTTGACTTGCATGCATGCGCATGGAGACTTAATTGGGTGCATGCATCATTAAATAATGCTCAGATGTCATGCATGTAGGAGGCCTTTGGCTCCGGTGGCCCTCTTCGACCCAATTGTGATATAATATTGATGCCCTAGATCTTCTGTAGATGGCATTAGTCTTCAGCTGATTCCCTGACTGTCAGTACCCGCTCGAACCCACAGGAATCACATAGGTTAGCGGGTTGGTCCTCAATGCCTAGGCAGAAGAGGACATTACAGGATTTGACACTTACCCCAAAATTAGGAATTGGGGATTCATAACCCTAACCCTAATTCTTTTATTATTATATATATATATATATATATATATAAAGTAAAATTGTATACTGTATTTTAATTAATTAACCAACATATTTAAAATTAAAATTGTATGTTTTTTTGCATAGTATTTTTTATTATGTTTCTTTAACATAAACTTGTTTGGTAAGGATTAGAAGAATTTTTTTTTTAAACTTTTAAGAAAACTGACACTTTAGAATTTGCATAAAACATAAAATGAAAGGTATGGAAAACATCCAACCATCCTCAAATTTTCATTTTATAGGAAGAGGGATGTCAATTTCCATGTTTGAATGGGACCGACAACATTAAAAGAAGAGGTTTTCGTCTTTGAATTTTTTAAATTATGGAAGGTTTGTGTTTCAAAGATCACAATGACGTGATAAATAAATAAATAAATAAATAAATAAACAATATGATCTGCACGAAAGTAGCTTGTCTATGACAAACACTTTGGCTCATGGTTTGACCTAACTATATGCCCATTTAATCTTCAAATGACATGCCCTTTATACGTTTGGAGGACCCTAAAGTGATGTCATTGTAATCAACAAATTTTTACATATATAAAGACGTGGCTCTCTGTTGGGAAACATAACCTGTAAACTAGTGGTTGCACAAGGTGAGAGGCCCCTATATAATTACATATACAAATAGCGGCTTTCATATGAAGGTCGTGATCTGAGCTCACAGTTCTGTGAGACTCTCACCTTCCTGTGCTTTCTCCAAAACCTGTTCCAATGAAATGATAAGAAACAACATCTGATTAACACTTTGTAAATTCAGATACCGAATCCCTTTCCTAGAACTGAATTCTGAAGCCAAGGAAACAAATCCAAAATTGGAAATGATTTCGAGGATAAAGCCCACTGGATCTTCAAGAATCTGATCTGATTCCCGGATTCACCGTTTCTGCTGCGATTTTGATATGGATTCAGAGCCTAGGTGGCCGAATCCTGTAACTTTGCTATTCTGGCATGCATACCCTTGGTTAGGTTATGTGGCATTAGACTCATGGTTCGGTATTTGACAATGGTTTGATGTTCATTCTTGAGTTTCCCTGAAGGGGAGGTTGTCATAGGTATAAGGAGTTGTTAACACTTATGTTGGTTGAGCCATTTGTTGACTGTAAACTCCAGGTGTGTCAAAATTGAATTAGGCAAGATTTAAGGAATAGATGTCAGTAGAGAGCAAGGTGCATTGGTTGCACTGGTTAGCTCTTGGAAATTGCTGGTGGAGTTGGTTACACATTAAAGGGGAGTTCATCGAGGAGTTGAATAAACCATGTACATGAAGGACTTCCTACTTGATTGGCGGTTAGATACCCATGTATTCTTATGGATTGTTGTTCCTTTATATGGACTTAGATAGTTTGGTGCGGACTCTATACTCAAGGTATGAGATACAAATACTAGGTCGAACCAATGAAGACTTTGCAATGTGGGATCATCTTTAGGATCTGAAGAAGTGTTTGTTGCAATAGCTCAGAGAATGATGAAGATGTCAATTGATAAGACAAGTACTCATTAAGGTGGAGTATTAGAATAGTTGATTCACACTTGTCTTGTGTGCTAATATTTAGTCGCATAAGTTTGTTACTGTATTGATTATTGTCAAATAGAGAGTACCTCTACGCTAATAGCCTTCTTGAGTGTTTTTAGGAGGTTGCTTGATGAGACCTAGTTTAGTGTGCGGTTGAGATATTTTCTCAAGTATTTATGATTAAGATAAGGTAGAGTGTCTATCTTGAGACAAAACCTTCATGTATTTATATGTGTACAATTACATTGATAAGACAATCAGCATAGTTTTGTTGTGGAACTCTCTTCTCTTATTTTCTATAAGTTTGCATATCTAGTCTTTGTGGGCTTGAGGAATTCCTTCCTCGAGTGAGTCCTATGCATGGCTAAGGAGGTGTGGTGGTTGCAGATAAACATCTCCACATCTCTTGTAGTTGTCATCAAGGTGGATGCCTATTGAATTTAGCCAATGTCTTTTGGTGCATTTTTGAGTGCATACACACAAGGGGTCCAAAATATATGCTTGCAGTTGTCATCAAGGTGGATACCTATTGAATTTAGCCAATGTCTTTCGGTGCTTTTTTGAGTGCATACACACAAGGGGTCCAAAATATATGCTTGTGGCTACTTTGAACTAGTAACCCAACTACTTTGCACACTGTTGCTGTATCTATCACAACTTGCACGACATTGGCATGCCCAACCCCCTCTATAGCATTCTAAAGAAGCTTAAATTGGAAAGCTACATCTTTGTGCTTTCCATAGTCAATAGCTCTAAGAAAGGAAGGCACATTTAGGCATGTAACTATGATGTTGATAAGTGGATGCTTGGCAATGTCTGTCCACCCATTCATAACAAGAGAGCAACTTGCCCTCACCCACATTTGTCTCATCTTCTCTTTCTGCACATTAATATTGGACACTTGCCTTTCTAAAATCATTGTCCTTAACTTATTTTCACCTGGTGGTGCATATTAGGGTCCTAATGTTGCAATTGCACAGACCCTATCCTTATAATAACGAGGGTGACTAACATAGAAAGGAATGCCATTAGCAAAAAGGAATTTGCTAATGGCATCATCTATATAATTATGGTTCAACTTATGAAACATCCTAGTAATAGTTGATCATATTGCATAAGAACAAGAACCCTTATGTCTGGATGAAGATATCCCATCAGGAGATGGTGAAGGTGGCATCCACAAGCCCCCCATTTTGTGAAATGCATCTTGAACATTGATAATACTTTTTGATGTGCGTTTTATCGCGTTTCACAAAATGGGGGGTGTGGCAAAACGTTTCACTAGGATTCCCCTATCCCAGGGATGTGGAAAGCATGGGGACATGCCCCCGACCTTGCAGGATGCATTCCCATGTAATATTGCATATTTCAAGGTTGTCCAATCATTGGAATGGTTCAAGGTTGCAACAAGATTAGAGTTACTTGATGTTTCTTTGGTAAGTTGCTAGTGACTAGTGAATTAGTAGTGCTACAAAGACTATACATTCATGCCAAAAGTAGAACTGCTTCCAACTTTTCACTACATACACCATTCACCCTTACATGTATAGCTACATTTGTAATGAAGCGTCTCTTGGCCCTTTAGAAGACAACTAACTTCTTTGTTGTTCACATGCCCATTACTCTACAAATGGCAAAAGCTAGAAGATATAATTTGGCATTATATGTATATGAATGCTCTGGTAAAGTATTATAAGTTGCTAGGGAGTGAGTAGAAGTGTAAAACTGTCCTCTCGTTTTAGACCTTCCATTCATCTCTCACTAGTCTATGGCTGATAGGCTGAGGTATGTGTACCTACACACGGGAGTTGGACTAGCAGGACTTGAGAAGCTAAAATGGTTAGATGGTGGCCTTAATTTGGAGATTTGTTATAAATGCCAAGCATAGGGCAGATTGAGGTGAGAAGCGGAGAATTGTTGCCATGAGTGCAAGCAGCTGGACAGATCTCATTCATCTGTAGGAAAAATTGCAAGTCAAGGACGAGGAGCAGTATACCGACGTAATGGAAGATGAAAGGTTCAATTAGGGACAATGCTATAGAATTCTGCCAAAATGGTAACTCTAGAAGAATTGAGGGAATTAGCTGAAACTTTTGTCAAGGAAGATGAGAAAGTGGAGAGGAAGAACTGGAGGAATTGGAGGTTTGAGAGTGGCAGTCCACCTGATTGCTGGAGATGGAAGCCTTGTCCCTTGGCTGAAGTAAATGAATGAAATTCCGATTTGAATAAAATTGTCAAGAAGTGAAAGCTGCAGTAGGTGTGGGGTGCATGCAATTGTGAGAAGGGAATGTATCGATTGTGGGATTGGCAGTGCTACCGAAAATGCTTGGAGCTGTAAACTAGAAATGTGAAAAATTGGCAAGAGAGCCTCAAATTTGTGCATCAGCAGGATGCAGTCTTGCTTCCCAATAAATCTTGTGACAGGTTACTAGCTTATGGCTAGTAGCAGGAAGAGCTTGTAGCAAAGAAGAATTACTAGCATGAGTGATTGAGGATTCTTGGAATTTGTTTGAAGAGGAGATGTGTGAGTTTGGTTTAATAATATGAGATCTTTAATAGTTAGTGATTGGTATACTGGTTTCCTGTACAAGTGTATTTGAAATTTGAATGGCAGGAGTCCGCACAAAAACACAAAAAGAACAAGCAGTAGAGGAAGTAGATAAAAAATTTCTGCAGGAAATTGACAGGTAGACAAAATATTGCTAAAGTGGTTCATAAGCATCAGTTTCATTTATCTAAGGAGATAGTGTTTCCAGGAAATTTATGACTAACATTTAAAACTTTGGAAAAGGCAGGGGTACATTTTTAAAATTCTGATTTTGGAATTTGGTGTATTTTGGTTTTGTGTCATTCAGGATGCATGACAATTTGTTTGGGTAGGATGTTGGATAATGTTCCATGTACATCTGTAGAAAACTGTGTTGAAAATGATATATTAAAAGGCAATTTCTTCAAGAACTTGATTAAACTAGATCTGGTTCGAGCAGAGGTGACTTAGGATGTTTTCAATGTTGAGTTAAAAACTTGCTTTGCTTAGTAGCGGGATTGTATTGCATCTCTGCACTGCGTGAAGTGCATGTGGTAGGAAACTTGCATTGTGTCCTTGTTTGTAGTTGAACTTACATTGCATCCATGTAGCAGCAGTAAAATTATAGCACCCCCTCAAAATTATCAATGGGTTGGGTATTATGTTCTCCATAGTATCATGTCTTTATGTGGTAGATTTATTTCATGTTGCATTGCTACTGAATTTTTGTTGCAAACTTATAGAATGTTTGTTGCTTTGTTGAATTTGAACTACTTTGCAATTGAATTTTGTAGCAGCTTGAGATGATAATGGAAATTGTAGCGTGACATTGCAAGTGTTGTAATATGAAGTGATGAGACCAAACTTGTGATATATATGGTGACGTTGAAGAAGATTATCCGGGAAGTGGCTTCACAATAATAGTGGAAAATAGTTTGGAGTAAGTAGCAAAAGTTGCAGATAAGATAAGATAATTTTATTAGTGTTCAACTAATGATCACACAAGTAGGTCAATAGGATTGTTGAATACAATGATGTTATTACAAAGCACGAGTACCAAAAGGTCTACTATAAAATACAATAACCAGAAAAAAAGCAAAGTGAATAGAGAAGAGAAGAGAGGAGAAATCTATGCTAGGAATAGAAAGACCCCAACCCAGAGTATGGGGCATCACACGAGGGTGGAGAAATACAAGGGAAAAGAATCCAGAAGAAATGAGGTAGGGCTATCAAGCGATGGACCCATCTCTCCTAACATTCGAGGCTGAATGAAGGAAACTAATAATAGTATGTTGTCTCGAGGAAGAACTAGCAGAGAGGCTAGGATGCACTCTATGTTGCTGCTTGGAGGAGGTAGCTCGCCATTGAGGCCTGGGGGATCTCTTTTGTCTCATGGGGAGAAGTCTAGTTTGGTCATGCCATTGAGATCTCAAGAAATTGGGGAAGCCCCCCCGGGTTCGCATTGATCTGGAGTCTAAAGTTGTGATGATGCCGATTTATCTCGTAGTGCCCCTATCCGAGGGTAGCACCATGAAAAAGGAAGTGATTTGTTGGGTAGAATTTGGTTTGTTAGGAGGTTGAAGAATATGGCCTTGAAACTTGAGGGTCTCTGCATATATAAGGCCATGCATCTTTGATCGAGGTATTTAAAGCAGTTGGTGAGGGTCTGGGTCCCTTTGAATAGGAAATGGAACCTCCCTCTGATTTCATAGTAGATGTGGCAACGAAAGATGAAGTGCTCCTCAGTATCGACCTCTTGGAAGTTACATAGCTGGTAGGTTATGTCAGATCGGTCAACTTGGTGGTCCGTCTCAACCTAAAGTCTATGAGAGCCTACTTTGAACTATTCTAAAGGAATGCGAAGAGCATACATCTGGTGGTGGAGAATATACAGACGTCGAACAATGAGCTCGTCACTCAATTCCAAGAAGTGCTCAAAGTCAAAGGCCATCTTTGGGCATAACCTGCCTTGGCGGTTAACCCTAGCGATCTGAATAAACTGTCTGTTGATGTCATCCTTGATGATCTTGTTCACTCTTGTGCGAGGGGTAGAAGGTGTCTAGGTGCGTTTAAGGAATATCTGAACAGAAGGATCCGATCCATCTGAATGCCCGTTGACTCCAAAAGATTTGAGACCCCCTAAACCATCCTTGATCCTGGTTGAAGGGGCTAGATGAGGCTAAAGTCTCTGAAGAACAATATGCCAAGTATGGTTATTGGTCTCGCCCTTTCGTTTAGTTAGCGAAGCTCCGAATGCAATGCAAATAAGAGATCATACTAAACACCATTGCAAGTCGGAAGGGCCAAGCCCCAAACTCTGCTAGGATGATGTGCCGAGGAACTGTCTGCTTGCATCTGATGATTTGTCAGAGACGGATCTGAACTTGTTATCAACCCAAATGGCACTTTTTCGTTCGAGTGCTGACATTCTTTATGTTGGTACACAAAAGGACAAACTAGGATTGAAGTTTGCCAAAGCACTATAGATGGGCATGACTTGGGATGCATTTACCTCTTAAACCAGATTGCTATTTATTTTTCTAAGTGTTGAGTTGCGTACGCGACTATCTTCATTGCAACTCGCGTACTGTACACGACTATCTGCATTGCAACCTGCGTACATGGGTTTCCTTCGAGCAACTCGCGTGTCATACGTGGGTTGCCTATATCAATAGTTGCGTACATCTTAGTTTGGCTTTAAAAAATATAAAACGCGATTATTTGAGATTAGTTGGGCCCTAATCTTTAACCATCCCAACCGTTTCAACCACCCCAACCTTCGAAACTACTCTATTTCCCAAAGTATAAATAGAGGTCTTGGGGTGGGTAATAATCAATCAAGATTGGAGAGCAAAGTTATGCTGGTGGTATATCTTCAGAATTCTTGGAGCCGTAGAACTCAGAGTCCTTTGGTTGCAGAGGAGTCCTTGTCTCAGAAGCTAGGTTGTACTCTTATCTCATTCACTGATTGTTAATAAAGAGAATTTTTCTTCCAACATTGTGTTCAGTCTATTTCATGTATTGTGGTTAATGAATGCATTTGATTATATGTTTGATATATTGTTTATCTAACCTTTTATATATACATGCATGAGATATTACTTGGAGAATTTGCTCTTTGCAAGTGAAAGAGGTGCATCCCTGGAAGCTTTAGAGAGAAAAGGAGCGGGAGAAGATCAAGCTTGGATCAACCATTGGTTATCGGGTAAGTCAAGACTTTCTTCCTATTCTCTTTCCATTCTTTGGTAAAGCTGACTGTCTACAAGGTTAGTAGTAAGTTGGTAACCCTAGACCCTAGGTTACAAGGGTGCTTAATCCTGAACAACAGAACTAGCGACTCCGCTGGGGAGTCCAGCTTGCTGTGGGTTAGTCCTGTATATACTTGCCCAGTCTCTGCTCTAATTCAGATTGTGGTTTTCTATCTTGTCTTTGATTTGAAGTAGTGTGTCTAGACACCTATATTATTTTTTTTTCTTTTTGGATTTTTTTTTGTTGTGTACGCGGGTTGCTGTGCTACACAATCACGTACAACAACTTGTATACGCGGGTTGCTCTATTTGACACTCGTGTACAGTACGTGGGTTGCTATATTAGACAGTCGCGTACATCTTTTAGCAGCAAATTTTTTGGTAGGGTTGCTTGTCCCTGTCTTATTTGGATTTTGCTCTGCTTTAGGGTGTTCTGTTGCTGGCATCTTGCTGTAAGTCTGAAAGTCTTGTACACCATACTTTGTGCTTTTCAGTAAGCCCTTGAGTTTTTGTTGTTTGAGTCTTCTTTCACTTAGCAATTTGAGGTGGATTATCCTGTTTGGGTGATAGGTTCAGTGCTGTGTATCTGAATCGGTGATCAGGATTGTAGATACCTTGTACTCTGTACTACTTTAGAGTAGTGTCAGTTTTGTCACTTGTCCTTTAGTCATTTCAGTGGATTTTATTCATTGTTTCTTCCCAAGCTAGGTGTTTGCCAAGTCTCCTCCTTATGTGGTTGAATTTGGTTCTTGCAAGTCTGCTATACTTCATATTGCTTGCTTTATGGTTTGATTATTCGAGCATGCTCAAGAAGTTTTGCATTTAAGTGCATGGTAATTTTTGAAGAATTTGAGAAGTGAAGAAAAACATTGGAAACATTTGTATTTTAATTACATATTGTAGTTTTATTTTCAGTATTTTCAAATAAAATTTCAAAAATTTCAAAAATATAAGTCAGTCTTCTCATCCTTGGTTGTAATTTCATTAGTTCATATTTACAAAAAGAAAAAGAAGCTTAATTTAAGTAGTTGTAATTTGTTTTGGAATTCATTTTATACACCTTTTTACTTTTCTTATCGAGTCTATAATATCATAGTCATTCACGCCACTTACTCTTTGACTAAGAACAACCCTTAAAATGAACGCTATAATTTAAAATTTATTAGTAAGTTTTGTTTTATAGGGTCATACACCTACTAGCTTAGGCTAGATTTGTAGGATAGGAAGTGGAAACTCCCCACAAGTGTTTAAATTCAAACGTAGTTGGCCATTTGATAGGTAAATCCTTCTCTATGTTGGTAGTATCTGGGAAGCTCCTCTCAAACAGGAGTTAAGCACTAGGCCACGTGGAGGCTTGGAGTGAGGAGATAACCCTCCGATTCCTTGTCAAAACGTAGACCAAGGTTTTTGCGCATCTAGGGATTCTGTCCTAGACAGGGTTTTGGGCTTTGCTACCCTGCCCATGTGTACGAATCAGGCTTGCAAATGTCCCCCCAGACTATTGATATAGTTAAGGTAGCCTTTAGTCTCTTTGACATCTAGGGTTTATACACAGGTAAACCGGAAGGCTATTTCTGGTTCACCTTGGATGAGCTTGGAAGGTAACCCTTGTTGAAAGTATAGGAAGGCGGTGGGTGATTCCTCCACTTGTGCCTAAGAACCTCTTCAAGGACGCTAAGAAACTGTCTCTCAGCTTTCTTCGGGAAAGCATATCTTATACCCCTTGTGATTGTTGAGACTTTAGGAAATTTTGTAGTGATTGCTCTGTGGTTTGTCCGTGTTTAGCCAACCTTAGGGTGTGAAGAATCAAATTTACAATCGTGGAGGACCAATCTGCCAGAAGGTCACGAAGGTTGCAAAACCTTCCTCTGCTTATCACGTTGGAACCTCCACTTCCCCCTCAAAGGCGAAGATTAGACACGGACGGTTCTTTCGAACCGATAGGAGTTAGTGAAGTTCCGGGTGAACCAGAACTTAGGATAGATCAGTTTGATTTAACTACAGTTGAGATAGAAGACTTGCAGGCTGACGAGTTTGCAAGGAACTTTAATTCGCCTCTAACTGACTTAAATGATACTGTGATCGTTCAAGTTCGTTCTTTCAATTCACCCGTGATTGGTGTCCCTCTGGGCAGACTAATGTCTACTGCAGGAGAAAGATCTTCTACCTCCACCTCAGCCGCTCCGGCTGAAGGAGTGCCACCTCCCCTGGTTGGTGCCCCTAGAACAAGTATACCTACTACACCTTGAACTCCAGCTAGCCGGGTGGTTCAACCACCGGCTCCCACCAATTTAGCAGGTACTTCTGGTGGAGTGGTCACTGGGATTCCTAGCGTACCTTCAGTTCCTACTTCCTTCGCACACACTACTCAGAGTGGTCCTATAGGATGCTCGTCATTTGTCCAGGGTTTTCCTTGGAATGGGGGGCACATTCCCCCATCCACTCCATATGTAGGTCCAACACCTGCATATGTAGGTGTGTAGTTCGGAAACCCTAATTCTTATGGTCAAGGTTTTCAAACTCCGGTTTCAGCTCCGTTCACGAGCTCTCCTTTCTCGCTTTTCAGCGAAGGGATACCTGCTCCTGTGTTCCAAACCCCAACTTCGACTGGGGCAGCTAGAACCTCATACACTACACCGCACATAAACAATCCATTGACTTATGGGTGGAATCCTTTCCAAAGCGACCCAACCACTTCGCAACCGGCAGCAGGGGTCAACCCCACCTTCACATCTGGGAACATGGGGGCAAGCCCCTCTAATCCCCAAGCTGGTACTTTTAATGCTCCGGTTAGACCCAAGCTCCCTTTCCTGACAACTTTAAACTTGCCAGACTTGTGAAAACTAATGAATGACCCGATCAGACATAACTCCTCCTAGCCACCAGTTCCTACCAAGCTGCCCTCGGATATCCCAAAGTTCGAAGGCAAAGTTGGTGATGATCCAGGAGCTCATGTCACCACTTTCCAGTTGTGTTGCTCTTCCAACTCACTGAACGATGATACAGTTTGGTTGAGACTGTTCCAAAGAACTCTGACCAGTACTGCAGCAAAATGGTACATTGAACTGTCTTCTGCTGCGTTTGATAGTTTTTGGGACTTGGCTAATGTATTCCTTAGTCATTTCCAACTTCCTGTCTGATATGATTTTGGGACAGACTTGTTGTCTACCTTTTGGCAGGACAAGGCCACTCATATCTCGGATCACATCCAAAAGTGGAGAAGACGGAAGAGCCTTATCAAAGCCACCATCCCTCCCGAGTTTTTACTAGAATGGTTCCTTAAATCCCTATTGCCATATATATCTAAGGATGTATCTACTTCGGGAGTGACCAATGAGGAAGAGGCTATCCTCAGTGCCCAGCATCTAGATTTGATATATTCTCAGTATGGGATTTTATATGAGATCATCCCTGATGCACCGAGGCCAATGCATAATGTAGAGAAACCTAAGCTTGGAGTCCATGCCGATGGTGTGGTTGGTTCTGTTAAATCTCCCACTGTAGAGTCTTTGGCTAAACAACTCCATGAGTTGTTTGCCAAACATTCTATGGCGGAGGCAGCAAAGGCCGCCCCCTCAGCCCAGAATGCAAATGTTTTTGCACAATCCTCTCAAAAGGGCAATTAGCAGCTCGGTGGGAAAAAGAAGGGGAAGAAAGGTGAGGAAAATCAAAACAAGCCAGATCCCGCAAACAGTGCTGATGGGGGCAAAAAAGAGAAGAAGGTGAAATTCCCATGTAAGTTGTGCCAGGAGGATCACCTAACCCATCAATGTCCCCAAGGATAGAATTCAGCTTCAGCTTCAAATGTAGCAGGGAGCACCCCAAATGCTCCTGACCCTAATTATATCAACATGGTTCGATCCCAGACTTTACTCCAGACTAGGAACAACAACTATGAGACAGAGGCTTCAGAGAATGGTAAGTTGATAGGTGAAACCTCCAACCCTCTCACGATTGAAAAACCTGCCGAACCTATGCCCAAGATACTGAAAGGTGCCTTCAAGAAAACCTTGCACAATCTCAATGCTAGGGCTGCAACCAACTACTCTGTAGTTGAAGATTTAGCCCAGACCCCTTGTGCGATGTCGGCTTTAGAGGTGTTATAGAGTTGTCCTACCCAGTGAGATGCACTTTTAGCAGTCTTAGGCAGCATGGATTCATCGAGCCTCATGGCGAAATTTAATTTGTTTGATGTCAAAATTCGCCTACCTTATCATGTAGCCTTATCGATAGATGTCATCCATGGTGGAAAAACCATTGGAAGGGCAGTTGTTGATGAGGGTGCTTCTACATGTGTCATGTCCTTGTCTTACTGGAAAGCTCTTGGATCTCCAGAGCTAGTCCCATCAAACACCCTACGTACTGCTTTCGACGGAAGGTCATTTCGTCCACATGGTATCCTACTGGCTTTCGAAATAAAGTTGGCAGGGAAGGCAGTATCTCTTGAAGTAGAGGTGATTGATGCACCTTTGGATTATAACTTGCTCTTGGGGAGAAGTTGGACTTATGCCATGTCTGCTATTGCATCGGCCGTACTTCGGGTTGTAGTGTTTCCACATGAAGGGAAGTTGGTTACCGTAGACCAACTCAGTTTTACTCGAAAGGGCCGCATGGAAACTAACGAGTCCACCGAACCATTGGTTGATCAGGTTAAACCTGCTGCAAAGAGCTTAGGGGTTGGAATGTATGCATCATTGATGGGCACATTCGATATTCCAGCTCCGATTAATTATCTAGGTTCTACTAGTGTAGGGAAGTCTATAGCAACGGTTGTTGATAGAACAAATCCTTGGGTTCTTCCTTCCCACCATGAACCTGAAGTGCCCTTATCGACAGTGGAAGTAGCCTATTAAGCTATCGTTCATACTGCTATTGATCCCATTCCGGTCCCTCTCACAGTCTCAGAGGAGCCGAAAGAAGCTTGTCTTCCTGTTTGGGAAGAGAACTCTTTGCATTCTAGAGACTGCTTAGATATGGTTTTGCCTTCAAATGAAGCCATTCTAGAACCTATGTGCGGACGAGATAAGATCTGCGAAGATCTTCACCATTGATCCTATTTTCTTCCAGAGTTAAGCAGAATTGAAAATCAAGAGTTTCATATGAGACTGGTGGAAGATGTTGTTTCTACCAATATCTTTCCAAACCCTGACGTCGTTGAAACTAGGCCCATTGATGCAAATTCTCTCTTAGAAGAATTTTTCACAGATAATGCCCTGTTAAAGGAATTTCACGACGCATATGCCTGGACATCCTTATTAGGCATAGATCCATATATCGTTGAACTCGGAATCCGAACTTACCTTGATTCTAAACCTGTTCGACGAAGACGGAAAAAGTACTATGTTTAAATTTAGTACTCTTTTCGTGTATTTTTATTGTATGTATTTTATGTACAATAGTTCGTCAGTTTGTGTTCTTATACCATCTGTTGGTTGTTACAGATTGCTTTCGAGTGGCTAGTAGGTTTTGTAGATGGCGCTAGTCGCCACACTTGTAACCTGGCTTCAGCTGCATGGGTCATTTACTCACCCTTAGGACAGCTAGTTGCCTCTGGAGGCGCTTGCCTAGGTCCTGCTACCAATAATGTGGCTGAATACAGGGCTGCCATTGAGCTTTTATGGGATGTTTTGTCACTTGGCATCACCCAGCTGGAAGTCAGACTTGACTCTCAACTGGTGGTTTCCCAGCTCAATCGAGCTTATCAGGTGCAAAACCCTTTTTTACTACGTTAGTTTATGCAAGTTAGGTTATTGGAAAGAAATTTTGAGTTTATTACATTCAATCATATTCCAAGAAATCAAAATTCATTAACTGATGCATATGCTAATTATATCTTGGACTGGCACTTAACACATTTTGCATAAAAATATACAACAGATACATTACAAAACACATGTAAATAAAACCGACGATATATATATATGTGAATATTTGTCCATATAGATAGGTTGAGTTTTTGATCCTCAGAACCAGTCATAACTGTATAATATAAAGAAAATATACAAAAATGGATCGAAGTCCATAAAATGCTCCTAGGTCTACGCTTGACCACCTTGGTCATCATGTCCACCCTGGTCATCTGGACCACCCTGGTCCCCCTGATCATCCTGTTCACCCTGCTCTCGGGCTTCTTCAGCTTCCTCAGCTACAACAGCCTCAACGACGTCGATGTACACAAGTACTGCTCTAGCTACCCGCTCATAAGGCGTATCCAGACAGGTGGTATACCAACCACTAGCTCTTGCATAACGACAGTGATATGCTCAATACGTAAAGTAGGTACTCTTTGGGTAAGCCTGGCCAGCTTTCCCTCAAGAACCCTAATCAAACCATGGTCTTCTCCCGCCACAGGACGCACATACATACGTGGATGCCCAGCAGGGCGGACTGGTCCAATATCTGCATTTTAACATTTTAAAGGATTTAAAACTCTTATACACATGTATATATCTTTATGACTAAAATTCATAAAAATTTAAAAACTTGAAAACAAAAATACCTGACGCTCCCCATGCTCCTCCAGGAGGGAGGACAAGGTCGGTGTCACCTCGAAAATCTATCCCAGCGTATGGAAACTGTTCCAGTGCTGGTAGTTGTCGCCCCCACCATAAGTAGAAGTCGTCATATACACTCTGAACTGATCCACCGCCTCCTTGGCGGAGGAAGATTTCTCCCCACCTACTCAGTCTAGGTTGACAGGGAGAACGAACTGGTAGTGGTACTGCGGGACTCAAACCAGGCACCCTCTCAAAGAAAAAGGCCACCAATATGCTAGAATAACTGAAGTTTTTCCATCGGCCTCTTTTACAGTCAGAGAGCTGCTTCCTCATTATCGGGATTACTCCCGAACACCAATCATATAGGGCTCCCTGTAGACAGTCCACTGCAAGTCTCATTTGGTTTTGAGTTGCAAGGTGAAGTGATGATGACCCTGCAACCCTCACTATAGTACTTGCCAACACCTGTAATGGCAAGCTGCAGATATGAACAATAGGGATGCAACTACCCCTCTTTTGAGTACTGGGCGCACAGTATGCATCAATGTAGTTCTGTACACTTAGGAGGTTACCGCCTCTACTGGTACCTTCCAAGTTAACTAGAGCTCCTCGTCGTGACAAACCGGAGATGAAGTAGATATCTTCCAAGGTAATCTCTAGAAACTCACCTTGTAGGTCAAACATACCAATATCATGATCCCAATAGTTTATCATAAACTCTAGTAGGCGGACATTGGATCGCATAGGTGAGGTACAGAAGGATTTTAGCAACCCACTTTGCCACAAAGCATTTACTGTGGAGGCATTCCGTAGAGCTTCTTGGTCCATGTCTTCATGTTCCCTCTCCCTTCACTCAAGCACCATGTTTCAATTTGGTAACAAGCCATTGATCAAACATTAGATTCATAGAAAAACTTTGTTTTTTGGCCCTACATAGCTTTTTCCTACCTCGCGCAGTGTACGCGACTGTCCTTTGGACAAGTCGCGTATTGTACGTGACTTGCTTTCAGGCAACCCGCGTATAGAACGCGTGTACGCGACTGTTGATATACTATACCCGCGTGTTGTCCGCCGATTGCACACCAGCAGCAGAAATCTAATGAAAGCTATCTCCTCACTTGAGAAAGTGGGAGAGGTGTAGCCTTGGGGGCAAGCACAGAGCCAGGTACTGTCACCTACTCCTAGCTCCTTCGTTTAGGCTAACTCCTAACGAAGCCAAGGGGGGTAGTCCCTACAAAAGAGTTTTCTATGGCTCTTAAGTTGTTAAAGTGTTTTTTGAAGGTTGCGGATGCGGATGGGTGTTGTTTAGGAGTCATTATGATTTGAAGGTGTTTTACTTCTTATGAATGTGACACAAGATCAAAAAAGCAATCCATGTTGCAATAAGAGATTAAAAGATAAATTTAAATTCTAGACTTCAATTAAGCATTCAGTGATAGCAATTTATAGCAAACCATAGACAATTGATCAAATAATGTAATTTATGCAAATTAAAGCAAGGACCAGTGCCTTATGGAGTCGATGAAACTGAAATGCGCCAGAGAATTAAACACAAGTCTAGAAATTAAACCAATGAGTGTTAGATTGTGCGAGTGCTCTTGGTAAGTTTTAAGGATTTTTATGGTGATCTTGCTTAAGTTGTCTAGGAAACCTAACCGGAAATACTTTCAGTGGCTCCGTTTGAAGACATGACGGACCTGTCTGGAATCACAAGCTAGGTGTTAAGAGAACTTAACCAACGAGTGTCTAGATTGGGTTGCTCGGTGCCCACACTTGGAATTTGCCCACTACCTGAGCATTTATCGAGACAACGCCGGTATGTTGGTTATGGGGTAAAAGTTTTAATTTGTGTTGTTATTGCGGTCTTAGCAAGTCCGTTCATCGTTCTGAGTACGAGCCCAACTCAAAAGTCGGCAGAGCATACTAGGTGAATGATATCAACAAAGTAAATTAATTAGAGGGAATGTGAGTTGAAAGATTTTATTAAATCAATTAATTAAACTCTCTGACAGAGAGCGCTCTTGACCTTGTCTTATGACAAAGGTTCAATAGTCTTATCTAATCTAAATGCCTAATGCAAGGGTGTGCAAAACTAATGATGCTCTCCTATAGAGAGTGCTCTTGACTTGTGTTACTGCAAGTTCAAGAGTCTTATTGATTAATTTAAACGAGAAAACAATATGATGCATGAAAGTAAAGTGAAGATAGTTAAACAAACTCTCCGACAGAGAGCACTCTTGATCCACCTTATGGTGAGATTCAAGAGTTTCTACTTTAAACAGTTGATTTACTTATTGAAAGATACAAATTTAAGAGATGAAGTAATCAACTTAGTTAATGAAACAACATGGGTTAATCTAACAATTAGTATTCTAAGAAAGATAATGAGATTCTTCTAATCACAAGCACATCTAATCTAATAAGCACATGAAGGATAAAAACACCACAAACCTCCCCAAATGGGGGAGGTTGAGAGCGGGGGCTTAAAAACCCCACTCAAACAAAAGATAAACTTTATTAAGATTTTACAACTTGCCTTTAGGAATTCAACATTTGAAAGGACTTTTGGAATAAAGCATGAAACCTTTTTTTATTAGACCTTATGTAAAAAGGAGAGTGATTTACTTTTTATTTAAAACCCTTTCTTCAAACCTGCAAAAAGGGCAAAAGAAGAAGATGGAAAAGAGCAAAAGAAGAAGATGGAAAAGAGCAAAAAAAAGGAGGCAAAAGAAGGCTGAAACAAAGGAAAAAAGAGGGGAAAAAGGGAGGAGGAAAAACAGGAAATTGAAAGCAAAAGAAGGGAAGAATAGGGCGGCGAACTAGACAATCAATGAGTTGCAAAGAATGGTGAAAACGGGGCAGTGAAAGAAGAGGAAGATGGCTGTCATAAAAATGCAAAAAGAGGGCAGTGAAGAAAAAGGAAGATGGCTGTCATAAAAATGCAAAAAGAGAGCAGCAAAGGAAAAAAAAGAAGAAAAGCACACAACAAGGTGAAAGGAGGCCAAATCCAACCTAGAAGAAGGGGGAGAAATCACTCAATAATAAACAAAAGGTGGGATCAACCTCCGAACAAGGTGACCACTAGAAGCACTAGTCCCGAAACAATCCAGACTAGCTGGATGTACGCAAGGATGCTAGTGGGGAAAGAGAAGTAGCCACAAAATTATGTGGCACTTGGGATCGAATCCCAAGCTTACTTTCTCAGGTCAAAACTAACATGTGATACATAGAAATATGACGAAAGAAGAGAGATGTTTAGATCCAACCTATGAAAAGTAACCGAAAGAAATTGCTTTTGTTTGATGGATGAGGCAAAGAGGCTTATGCTTCTCGACTTTCTTGCAAGAAAATGATTCCTTGTAGAACCTGCAGAATGGATGTTAACCATAAAAGAGCCCCTGTATATCGAACAATACCTGAAAGCAACACAACTTCAAGAGAAAAGCATGGATTATACAATATAGTGCTAGATTGTTTGCCTTCAACAATTATACAATCAAATGCTTAAGAATCAAGAGAGAAGGGTGCAAAGAAAGGTATCACCTAACAAGGTGAATCATGACCAATAAAGAGCTTCCGCATTGACCTCCAAAGTCATCAACTTTATTAAATCTTAAACAAAATGTTACATTGAAAATTCTCCAGAGCATCTATGCCAAAAATCCCATCCCAATAGAGCTGAAAGAGCTTCTAGTTATACAATGAGAGAGTGCTAAAACCCTAAAACCAGAAACCCAAACGTAACAGGCTAGACACATAACTGAGAGACCAGATCTGAGAAAAATGAGCTGGGAGTGAGGGGAGGCCTCCACCTAAGCAAGGCGCCCCCATTGCAACCCTAACCACTGAAATCCATGCCCAGATGGAGCCGCACGTGTGAGGGCGCATTCCTAAAGGAGGTGAGGGCGTGAGCTAGTGAAGGAGGCGTGAGTCTGCTGAAGAGAGCCAACTGTTAGGTCTGGAGACAACACATGCTAGGTATGGAGGAGCCACTACCCAGTGATCATCAGTGCAAGCTCCTGTTCCGCCTCGATCAAAACACCGATCAAATGAATGCTCTCCACCTCATCCCACATGTGAGCTAGCTGAAGAGGGCGCAATTGCTAAGTGAAGGTGCCAATTACCCCCACTGAATGCTGACTGAAACTACCTTCTGTTAACTCCAATGATCATTAATGCCCATTGAGATGTCATTTAGCCTTTTTATTTCGCTGAATTTGGAGTAATTTGGAGAGTTTTAATTTTCTCCAAAATAATCATTTTTTTCCTTGAAAATGACTTTTTTGAGAAAATGAGCGTTATATGTTTGATTGATGATCTGAAAGTTGGATTTGACTGGCTGGCCGATCAAGAATGATTTTTGGCTTAAGGTTAGAGTATTCAATCACTGAATTCAGGGTCAGGAAGACCGACTTATTACAAACGGGTTTTTTTCCAATTAATTTATGGAAAAATTAATAAAAAAACTTAAGGAAATAATTAAAAAATTAAAAAATTAAAAAATAATTTTTTAACCCGTCCGGAAAAAAAAATTTCGGAAAATTTTTAAAGGTCCTATTGACTTAGGACATGACCATGTTCTATTCTAACAATGCCTAGTAAGTTTATAAACACTTAGTTGGGCTCTAATAACCCCCGAAGGCCCAGAATTCAAAATCGGGCATTCCAGCTTTGGAGGAAGCAGGAGAAAATCTCATCAATTATATTCGTCTATAGGCAAAGCATAATTCTCAAGTGCCAAAAACTCCCTGGAATACCTTAGTTGAGATTCTACGTCTTAGGAGACCGAACCACTCAAAATACCCTACTAGCACATTTGATTACAAACCCCGCGGGGCCATGGTCAAAATTATTCAAATGAAAAACTGGCTAGCCAATATTTGCTAGACATGAAGACAGATCAACTGATACATTGGGATCAGACATTGAACATGTCTATCAATCGGCGTCTCCTAAGGTAACCCAACTATGGTACAAAAAAGTTGGTAACACCGCGTACACAGCGTGGTTGCTTTGAGGATGGTGGAAAACATCAAATTTTAGCCAAAAATTGAAATTTGCTTGGATCAAATGAAGGAGTATGGAGTGTAGTTTTACCTGGCACTTGCGGTTTTGAGAATTATCCACCGAGTTGTCCACAACGAGCAATTAAAGGTAGAGGTAAAACTTGTCTATTTTGGGTAAAAAGTCAAATGGTGAGTTTTTGATTTCTATTTTGAACTATTTATAGAAATATTATTTCAAAAGTGGGTTTTTACCTATAGTTCATATTTTTTATAAAAATCAAACTAATACCATGTCTTTTTCTTCAATGTAACAGGTCTAAGGTCGTTTGAAGTTGTTTTTCGCTCATATAGGATAGGATTTCGGTCATTCACATTTAGTTTTGCATTTACACCTAATCCGCCTTAACCCTAGAATTACCACTTTGACCACGGACTATGGTATTTTAACCAGTGGTACCTCGTCTATGCCATTGTTCTTCCGTGGATAGGGCTTTCCTCACGAGTATTCTCGATTAGAACCCACTTATTGTCTTTCGATACTCATGCTGCATTTGTCATAGGTTTAGGGGAGTATCCTTAGCTATTTTTCATGCCAAATTGAGCCTCATTTTGGTCTCTTTTTACAAGCTATTCTTTTATAAGACTCCCCACCCTTATGGAGTTTCTTTAGGCCCAGGTCTAACTCCTCAAAATAGACTTGACTGCCGAGTAAACTTGTCCATTCAGGCTCGTTAAGAATATGTGAATGGGCATCCACATTGGTGGTAGGTTATCTCTTTCTCGGACCATGTGGAATAATACGAGAAAGGATCACTCTCTTTTCTACGGAATTGAGAAGAGTAATCCCAGGCATAGGTTTATCACTTTTTCGGACTTAAGGGACTTAATTTACGGAAAATGAACACCCGGTATGAGCTCAGTTTTCTCTTTTTCGTGCTCTGGACCTAAACATGAAAAAGATTTCGAGTGTACTTTGTCTTTGTCATGCTCGTTAAACAACAAGAACAAAACATCGAGTTTACTGTTGTAAGCCCCATTTCTCGTACTCAAATGGATCTTTCCGAGTGATCTTGCTTACCTTCACACTCGTAAAACTCAAGCTATATGCTGCTCTCGAAGGAGCGCTGGGTAGGTGGTAATTTAACCTTTTTTGGACCTCCCTGACTAAGTACGAAAAAGGTTCACCTTTTCTTCTACGGAAGTTAAGAGAGTTCTTTTGTGGTATGTTTTATACTTTTTCGGCCTCAGGAGACTAAATTGGACGAAAAAGGACACCCCTAGAGTCTTCTTCGGAGTCTTCATACTCTCTAAATATGAAAACACCAAGTGAGCATATACTAGTTCGGGCTCATAAAATCCACGAATCAGTGACACTATCAAGCATTATTCCCTCTTCTCTTTAAGCTTGTCAAAAATGAAGAGAGACTTGAGTTGACTTTCCTGGACTCGTTAAAATTTAACAGGAAAGACAAGGAAGAAGTTTTCTTTTGATTCTAAGTCGGTGGCAGCATGTCTTCCTTGAACATAGCACTCTTTGTACTTTTCAATACTCATGTCTCAATGTTCAGTTTCAGATCAGCTATCACTTCGAGTTTCTTACTCCTCTTGTCCATTATACCTGGCGAATCTGATCATGTCTCCTACATGACAGATAAGTCTAGTTGTATTATCTGCAAAGTTAAAAGCTGCCTTGGGTCATCTCTGTGTCGTGCTCACTGTTCAAGGATTTATCCCTGCATCTGATATGTATCATGATCCCATCATTGTCCTATCTGTTATTACTTGTGTATCCCTTCCTTTATCCAGTTCCTAGTCACTCTTGTGATCCGTTGGAGGATCTATTGCCTTCCTCATCACAGTATGGTTTCTCATCAGCACTTCCTAACGACGAAGACCTAGAGTTTTTGACGATAGTACCATAGGATTCACTTTCATTATTGGTGAATTCCTTTGCTTTAGTTGTCAATTATCATCTATTGGTTGACAATCTGTTGAATCCTATCCATGTTCGACTTCAACACATCTATTCACATGGCCTGGATTGTACTGGTTCTTTTGGATTTTTGACGAAGACCTTAGGTTCATATCTATGGCCTAAGTTGCACAAGATTATGTTGTGTTCGCTTACACAGTTTCCAGATCTTTGAAGACTCATCATTATTGTATATTGTGGCTTTGATCCACCTTTGTAATATACGTGGTCCTGAACCCGTATCATATGATGTACTCAAATATTGTAAAGGAGTTAGTGTTCCAGTATATTGAACATGGCATCCTCAGATATGACTTTGGATATGACATTACTATGTATTTGTTTCAGGTACTTCCTCTGCTCCTTTGGACCTCTGAGTTCTCTAGGATAATGATTATAATGTATTTCGGCCATCGCTTCCCTCTTACCTCACACATTAGGGGGCATCTGTTATCAACCCAAATGGCACTTCTCCGTCCGAGTGCCGACATTCTTTATGTTGGTACACAAAATGACAAACTAGGATTGAAGTTTGCCAAAGCACTATAGATGGCATGATTTGGGATGCATTTACCTCTTAAACCAGATTGCTATATATTTTTCTAAGTGTTGAGTTGCGTACGCGACTATCTTCATTGCAACTCGCGTACTGTATGCGACTATCTGCATTGCAACCCGCGTACACCAGCGTACGCGGGTTTCCTTCGAACAACTCACGTGTCATACACGGGTTGCCTTTATCAATAGTCGCGTACATCTTAGTTTGGCTTTAAAAAATATAAAACGCGATTATTTGAGATTAGTTGGGCCCTAATCTTTAACTATCCCAACTGTTTCAACCACCCCAGCCTTCGAAACTACTCTATTTACCAAAGTATAAATGGAGGCCTTGGGGTGGGTAATAATCAATCAAGACTAGAGAGCAAAGTTATGCTGGTGGTCTATATTCAGAAGTCTTGGAGCAGCAGAACTCAGAGTCCTTTGGTTGCAGAGGAGTCCTTGTCTCAAAAGCTGGGTTGTACTCTTATCTCATTCACTGATTGTTAATAAAGAGAATTCTTCTTCCAACATTGTGTTGAGTCTATTTCATGTATTGTGGTTAATGAATGTATTTGATTATATGTTTGATATATTGTTTATCTAACCTTTTATATATACATGCATGAGATATTACTTGGAGAATTTGCTCTTTGCAGGTGAAAGAGGTGCATCCCTGGAAGCTTTGGAGAGAAGAGAAGCGGGAGAAGATCAAGCTTAGATCAACCGTTGGTTATCGGGTAAGTCAAGACTTTCTTTCTATTCCCTTTCCATTCTCTGGTAAAGCTGACTGTTTGCAAGGTTAGTAGTAAGTTGGTAACCCCAGACCCTAGGTTACAAGGGTGCTTAATCCTGAACAACAGAACTCTCTTAGCTAAGGCCCAATCAGACTTGAGCAATCCAAGTCCTCAAATCTCAGAGCCATAGAGAACAGTGGGTCAGATAAGGGAGTCCATGAGAGACATCTTGGATGAGATGTCTTGAAAATGGTGTCTGGACTCCGAAGCACTATCACTGGAGGAGGGCTAATGATCTGTAGCCTTTGTTGACCTGAAGCTAAAAGGTGTAGAACACACTAGGGACACTGAGAGGGGGGCGGGTGAATCAATGTCCTGCACTTAGATTACTTTTTCTTTCAATTCAAAGCTTTTTCGAACTTGTTCATATATTATTAACCACTTATCACTAATTGTATGTAAATCATCATCAATAAGATCTCATCGACTAACACTGAAGAGGTATATGAAAACTCAATAATATAACATAGATAAACCATAGTCTTTTGCATAGACATGAGGAGACGCCAATCTCCATACTTTATTAGCACCAACTCAAAGGAGGCTCCAACCCCCTGGATCTCTTGCTTCAATAGGAAGAAGGCTATACAACCTTTTGAACACAAGCTCCAACTTGTGTTATCCACTTCAATGGAGAGAGACTCCAACCTCTCACAAGTCTTAGCACCAACAGAGACGAAAGCTCCAACTTCCCTTGCTTTTCCACTGACTGGGTGAAGGCTTCAACCTTCTTGGCAAAAGCTCCAACTTTTGCACTCTGCTCAAACTGATGATGGTAATGACAACCTTTGTCAATTTGTCAGCTTCAATCTCTTCTCAACTCAACTCTTCACTGCTCTTCCTCTACTGTATTTGTCATATCACAGTCAAGTCACTGTCACTGTCAAATCACTGCTGCTGTCACTGTCATATCACTGCTTCTGTCACTATCTTCTCACTATTGCTCCATATGTTCAATGGATTTGCTTTAGATTACACATACAAATCAACTTCAATCTCATACATTGACAATTTCAAATCTGCTCCATGTTGAATTTTAGCATTTGCATATATTCTTTAACTTTGCAGACTGTAAGATAGATAACAATAAGACAAGTGCAGTAGATAAACAACACAAACACAATGAACACAAGATGTTTTTCATGGGAAACCTTTAAAGGAGAAAAACCCCAAAAGCATTATTAATTCATCCCTTAAATGAGATGACGAAGATTTTAGAAGGAGAAGAAGGCTTGTCTCAGAATTTTGAGATGAATGTTATTCAAATTCTCCCAAACCCTAGTAGGTTTGGACATGGTTTACAAACCCTAGCACACTTTGTCCAAAATTGTTGTAAGGACAAATTCCGCAAAAATAGAAGAAAAAAATGCAGACTTTGTCTGCTGCCCAAAACACTTGCTGAGACTGCCTGAGATCAAATCAAGAACCTGCTCAAGACTTCTATGGTCTACCCGAAATTTCAGCAGTGGCTGCCCGTGATTTGCTGTAGATGCCTGGAGGCTGAAATGCTGCTTCCCGAGAGGAATAAGGGCAACCTGTGTGTCTGCCCTAGTGCTCATGTTCAGTATGGGGCAGCCCGTGAATAGGACCAGGCTGCCCGAACCTCTTTTTCTGCTGCCTAGTCACTGTCAAGACTTCTTCAACTACTGCCCAGACTGCCCGAATAGCCCAGGTTTCTTTTGTTGTTGTCCGAGCTCAATTTAGGGTTGCCCGAACTTGTTAGTCTACTACCCAGAGTGCCTGAATTATCCAGTCACCTTTTGCTGCTCAGATTGAGGCTGCCCGAGAGTAGACAAGCTGCCCAAAAATACTTTTGGGGCTGCCTGAGACTGTTTTTCCTTCCCAAACTTTAATCTCTGCTGCCCGGATTTGACTAGACCCTAGCTGCTGCTACCTGGATTCTTTGCTGGACTGCCCGGATGCAAAACAGACTGCCCAGAATTCTACAGTTTTTGCTCGGAGTGTGTTGTGACCTGTTTGAGGGTAGAGTAGGGCTGCCCGAAGTCTGTAGAGGTGATAGACTGCCAGATTGTGGATAAACTGAAGCAGCCCGAGAGTAGAATAGTACTGGCCGGGATGGATATGATGCTGCCTGAAGTTTGTCTGTGGTTTGCTTTGCTTGCCCGAAGGAGAGAAGTATGCTGCCCGTGAGGAGGAGAGAGCCCTAGGGTGAGGCCCTAGCTCTACCTAGGCTGACTATGAATGAGAAGAGGGAAACCCTAGCAGATTAGGGTTAGCTGTTGGTTGCAGACAAAAGATGGAGATGCCCTAGTTGCCGAAGATGATGCCCTAGCTAGATCAAGCTTCCATGCTAGGGCACAAAACAAGAAATGATCACTCTTCCAGAACCCAGCGAAAATCTTCTAGGAGCAGCTGAATGATGATGAGCAAGTGTGTGTGTAAAAATGAATTGGAGTTTATCTTCTTTTATAGCTTTTGATTCACTTGGATGTGGACCAAAACTCAAAAGAATAAAATAATAGTATTTTATTCTTTTACCTTTTGACTTTTAACTTTAGTGGTGCTAAAGGTCTTTTTGCATTTTCACTTTGACTCCTTAGTGGTCCAAGGGTCCTTATGTATTTTTGACTTTCACCTTTAGCCTTCTTCAAGTGCCCTGTGGTCAAAACAAGTGGTCAAGGGGGTCCTTCATACCCACTCAAAGTACATCATCATAAATGGAGAGAATTACTAATGCTTTTATCTCACCTCCTTGTGCCACCAAGATCGGGTACTAGGTGTCTTAACCAAAGGTAGCTAATCCTTGGAGAAGATCACAAAGCCCATAGATCGAGGGTAGGAGTGTCTCACATGCCCAGACTTGGTCTAGGACTTATAGTGATATCTTGGTAACTGACCAGGTGCCTCAGTCATAGGCTGCATAATTTGACCCAAGGTCAAAAGGTCAAATACTTGGTAATTGACCAAGCTGCTCCATTCTCTCGGAGAATGGCCTTTAGCCCTAGGGTGACTCCCCCAGTTCTAGACTGGTTCATCTTCCTGGTAACTGATCAGGTTTGACCAAGCTCCTCCATTCTCTCGGAGAATGGCCTTCAGCCCTCAGCTTTAGACCACTCAACTTTAGACCGAGTTCCCCCAGTGCTGGACTGGTTCCACATCCTGGTCCTTGACCATGTGTCTCCATTCAATAGAATGGCTACTCAGCTTAAGGCTGAGTTCCCCCAGTGCTGGACCGGTTCCACATCCTAGTTCTTGACCAGATGTCCCCATTCAACAGAATGGGTACTCAGCTCAAGGCCGAGTTCCCCTAGTGCTAGGCTGGTTCCACATCCTTGTCCTTGATTAGATGTCCCCATTCAACAAAATGGCTACTCAGCTCAAGGCTGAGTTCCCCTAGTGCTGGACTAGTTCCACATCTTGGTCCTTGACCAGATGTCCCCATTCTCCTAAGAGAATGGCTCTCAATGCTGCTTAGGAAAAATCAACACTCCAGACATCCCAAATAAGTCTGCTCCATACTTCTCAATCTGGGTTACTATGGGATTGATTCAAAACTGCTCCAAATAATCTCTGTCACATTAGTAGAGTCTGCTCTCAAGGTTGCTCCTAGACTGTCACAAAAGGACCCTTCAAATCCTCACAAATGCTTACTCAAATTACAATACAAACTCAGCCAAAGTATTGTTTAACGTAGCCCCAAGACAATGCTGAACAAT
>LPNX010505379.1:484045-593666 GCA_001517045.1 Pseudotsuga menziesii
GAGTATGACTATGCCTATGACTATGAGGACATTGAGGAGGAGGTTGATACTCATTTGCAGCGCTGACCAGCTCCAGGTGGCCCACCACCTCCACAGAGTCATACAGTTGGGACTGGGAGGAGAGTGAGACAGCTCACATTTGCCTCCCCCTCATCCACAGCATCTACTCGAGCAGTTGGAGGTTCTAGTTCCACCCCAGGCTCATCTGGACCACCTCCCATCACCGGCACCTATTGCTTCTAGAGGAAGAGTGGTGCCACAGCCAGTGCCCTTGACCCGTAAAAGGGGTAGATTGATTAGAGGATCATCCTCAGGGAGTCGATGACTTGATTCCTATTTTTATCATTGTACTATACTATCATACTATGTTGGTGTCCTATGTCTAGACTCTATACACTATGATTCTACATGCCTCATGAGTCATGACTCATGATGATTCATCTCTTGAGAGACATTTATTTTGATCATTTGATGTGATGTTCTATCATTCCATCAAGAACATATTTCAGTATTTTCAGTTTATAGTCGATATATGATCATGATCCACCATTTGACATATTATGCATCTTATATATGAGTTGTATTTTAATATTTATGTGGAAATGTGTTTATTTGATGTTGTTGTTGCTTTAGATGTTTAAAAAAATTGAAAAAAAATGTTTATTTTTGTATTTTTTAATGCGAAACGACATTTGCCGATATTTTCCGATATTTTCGCCGTTGTTGCCGATAAGTTTCATTCCGGACCCCCGGCGATATATTCGCCGACACGATATATGTAACTATGATTCAACCATATCCAATTTGAGCACAGGTAACTAAAACAAATTGGACCCAACCAATCATATCTCAACCAAAGGAACAAAACTGAGCGACAAATATCACATTTATGCATGATGAAACCGTTAAAGTGTATTGCAGAAAGATATTATAGTTACATATAGGACGAATGAGACCAACTGTTGTTTGTTAGTTAGAACATGAGATTATTAGTTGTATTTTGTACAGACATAACAAAGTAGATAAAATTTGTAAGGAGTTGGAGATCAAAGCATGCGTACAGGAGGCATTTGGCTTTAAATAAAGAGTCCAACTGTTGTTGGTTAGTTAGAACATGAGATTATTAGTTGTATTTTGTACAGTCATATAACAAAGTAGATAAAATTTGTAAGGAGTTGGAGATCAAAGCATGCGTACAGAGTGTGCCTAGATCCTTGTGAGGCAATTGGATTTAAATAATGAAAAAGATGATTGACTCAAACCTTGTGTGTTGATGACATGATGTGTCTGTGAATGTTGTGTTGTTATTTCTCTTACAGCTGTGGAATGAAACCAATGCAGTAAACATTGGTGTTGATTATATCCCGATTATCAAATTTACAGTAAGTGGGAATGTTGAGAGTGCATGATTTTAAGTTGTAAATAACACTTTTCTATTCTTCTTTATTGCTAAATTAAGATATTGTTCAATGAGTTCTTCAGCAACCCACGTATTGTTCTCTTGTGAAAAGCTAGTTCAATACAGTAAATGTTGTTGATGAGTATGTTATAATTACCATATTTACTGTTGGTGGGAATGTTGAAAGTGCATGATATCAAGTTGAAAATAACACTTTATTCTCTTTTCTTGCATTTCTGTGACGGGTGTTATTGTTATGCCAATAGGCGTTTATATCTCAGAATTTTGGGGTGGAATACCATCTATGCTTTTCCTAGATGGCAGGAGAATAGGACAAGTGTACTCTCCAGATTTGGTTCTATGGTAGTCGTTCAAAATTCGTAATAAACAATTGTAAAAAATTCGAAAATAGCTCATGTGATAACTGCACTTTGTGGTGGTTGGAAAAAAATTAAAAAATTGCTAATGTGATAACTACATATAATGGCATGGTAATGTGTAGTCCATGCGACAGTGGAATTCCATCTAGCAGCTACCAGTTGAGTTAATGTGCACAAGGTTTAGTCGGAAACCATTTTGCAGCTGAGAGTTGAGCTAATATGCAGTTCGTGTGACAGTCGAACTCCTAAGAAACTCTTTTGAACTCATGTGATAACTGCACTTAGTGGCATGGTAATGTGCAGTCTGTGTGACAGTCGAACTCCATCTGGCTGTTGGGAGTCGAGCTAATGTGCATAAGGTTTAGTCAAAGTCCATTTGGCAACTGGGAGTTGAGTTAATGTGCAGTTCATGTAACAGTCAAACTCCTAATAAAGTCCTCCGAACTCCTAAAATATGTCGAATATATGCTTATCGGCATATTCAAACATATTAATGTTATTAATATGGTTGTTGCTAGTTCCTTCTCAGTCAAGTTATCAACAAATCATTTTTTCAATTTTTATTCAATTACTTTGACATATAATATCCATATGAAATTTCCATGACATTTTAGTAAGAGCTGAATTGTGGTCGATGCATAAAGATCTATCTTGTTTCACATTGATATATTATTTCAATTATTTCTTTTTGGGATCATGATAATTATAGTGAGAACTTGGAATTTAGGAAGAGGAATTTGTGATCCCTTTTGTGGCTTCAATTACAGTTATTATTTTTCAGTGTATTGTAAGATATAGTTGAATGTTCAACATTTTGTTTTGTGATAGGATGATTGCATTATTGGCTGGCTCCTATTGTTTTTTGTTTCTGTACTCTGCAAAGCAGAAATTTATTTTTCATGAACTTTCCATATTAATGCTTCTCTATCCATAAATCTTAATCTGTTTTTTGTTTGTTTACAATTCATTGGCAGGTTGACTACTTAAATCTGAAGTCCAATCGGAGAATTGTGTTCAAACGTTTGGGTGGAGATGTGGATGGAAATTGCCAATGGATGCAACAAGAAGTGAATCCCTAAATTTATCCCTAGAATATATTAATCATGAACAGAAAAACTAAGACTCCATTTTTCATATCAATGCTACTCAAGGTAAACTATGGAGGCTGTAGGATGACAAGAGATGCCTGAAAGACCTTATTTGTCTAGACTCTACTATTTTTATAAGCATTCATATCATTATATTAAATCTACTCGAATACTGTAAACCTCATGGTCAACAATCCAACTTATGGAGCAATGTTGATGTTAACAATAAGATCAAAAGCAAAATTGGCTATTATTTTTCATTTTCCTTGTTTGGTTTGAGATCACAAATGTAATATTACAAATGTTTCGTTTGATGCAGCTATAACTATTTAACCAAAGCAAGTTTTCACATCCACCTTCTCTTCCTACACTTAGCTTTTTGATTAGTATCAAATTATTGGTTGTCAACATAATTAGTTCCAAATTACTTTTACAGCAAGTGTAAAACATCCTATTCATAGATATTTTACAGAAAATATATGCAAAATATCAATATATTTAGTGTTATGTTTTATTCCAGTTTTATATTTGTTTTGCATTTCTCACATGGATGTATTTCCTCAAAATAATTTATTGATTGATCCAAGCATGTTGACAATATAACTGAAGTACAAAAATAATGATTTTAATTAATTCAAACTATTGAGTTAAATGAGATCGAGTCTAAAATATATGTCTATTTCTCTCAATAATTGTAGGCTACCTTGGTTATGTTCATGTGTTATATAATAATAATAATAATAATAGCATTAAACAATAATGATTAAAAAATATAAAGTTGCGACTTTAAAAAGAGTCATTTTATCACGCTCGATGAGGCTTATATAAGCCAAAGCTCTATTGTAACTTAGGGATCATTTCACATTTTTAATAAAAATTGCATTTTTTATTTATTTATTTTGAGGTTGTTTTCTTGCTGCAGTGGTGGACGCCCGCTGCACGACCTGTCGTCCTCTGTACAATCCACCGCCACCACTCTTCTTTGCTCCACATTCATCGCGTTGGCTCCGCTGCTGTGTCCACTCCGCTTCTCCCTCTTCCTGCGCCTGCTTCCTTCCACACTCTTGTTTTCACCACCTTCCACGCACCATCTCCAATTCTTCCCTCCTCGGTACGTTCTTGCACTCCTCTGTGTCCATCGCTGCAAATCCCATACGTCGTCCCCCACTTGCTTCTGCTCTCTCCTCCCTCGCTGCTTCTCCGCGTCCTCTCCCACATCCCCTCTCCCTCCTGTCGCTACTCACGTCCCTCTCCACTGCGTGCAACACCACTCCAGCCGCTTCTTCCTTATTTATGTAGCCGTGACTCCCTTCATCAACGTCTCCCATCTCCATGCCCTCGCCCCTTCCACTTCTTGCGCCTCTCTTCCAATTCTCCTTCACACAACCCATACCCCAAGACCTGCACACCATTACAGTCAACGTCCATATCCCAACCAACCTCCCACGTGCCTCCTCTCCTCTCCCATCCTCTCACGCTTCCTCCACCTGCCACCCCTTACCTCCATCGCCTTCCTCCCCAATGCACTTAACACTAAACAAACAAACAAAGACACAAAATCCAAGTGTTCTTCACACCTCCCAATACCATTAGAAAAGAAACTTGATGGATTCCCTTAAAGACCCCATCGAACCTAAAGCTTACAAAGGTGTTTACTCCATTTTTTGTTCTTGATATAAGCTGTATATAGGTGAAACTAGTCGTTCCATGTAGACAAGATTTAAGGAACATAGCACAGACCTCAGACATAATAGATACAAAAAGTCTGCCCTCGCAGAACACGTGTAATAATCGGTCATCACATTTGCCTTGAAAATGCAAAAGTCATCGCTACAGAAGACAACCTAGTCAAAAGAAAAATTAGAGAGAAAATTGAAATCAACTTCAACGAGAATTGTCTCAACAGAGATGATGGCACCAAGATTAGTGATTCATGGAAACCACTGCTTCACTCCCTGCAAATTAAAGAAAACCCATTATAATGAGTCGCCCTATCATCTAAGTTAAAGGCTTTTTTTCTTTTTCGGGTTTTTGGTTCCCTTATATTAGCCCTCCCTAAGGTTTCTTATTAAATTAAAAACCCTATTTATAAAAAAAACCCTAAATATTTTTCTTTAAACCTTCCCTTTTTAAAATTAAAAAAAAAACCTCTTAAACCTATATTTTCAAAACTTTCAAAGAACATTAATCCTTTAATATTGAATTTTCCCCTTTAAAACTTTGACAAACATTTTGGAATTTATATTTAAATAAATTAATTAGAATTTAAAAAAAAAAATCTATAACTCTTTAATTAAAGTTTTGGGACTAAAAATTTAAATTAATGTTTTAGTTGAAACCTTTGTGACAAAACTTTGATCAAAACATTTACCAAAAAGAGGATAATTTAAAAAAAAAAATTATTATTGAAAACTTATTATTACAAAATTTTAAGTTTAAAACTTATGCTTTTGTCTTTACAAACCTTTACCTTAATTTTTTTTTAACCTTTTCCTTTTTTAGAACTTTTGTTTGCTCTTGAACTAAAATTAAATTTTTTTCTACTTTAACACCTTAATATAATTATTAAAATACAAAGGTTTAAATAATTGGTTAAAATCCTTAATTCATTTTCTTATTATTATGATTTAATTTAATAAAATGATTATTAAAATGAAAACTTAAAAAACCACCTTTGTCGAAAACCTAGAACCGACTTCTTTATTTGGTTTTTCATAGAAACGAGTATGTATACCTTTCGAGCCACCTTATCTCACCATAAGCTTCAAGTGTCTCTTGATGATGATCCCATAGTAGGGTTCGAAACGTCGAGATCTTCAACTCTCCAACACAACTCCTTCTTACACTTCAATCTCCTACTGCGTAATGACTACATTTAAATAATAATAACAACCAAAATATATAATAATAATATTAATATTATTATAATTATATAAAAATGAAAAAAATGAAAAAAAAACATGGCTGGTTGGGCTCGAACAACCAACAAGAACAAATCAAGATTTAGCGTGGAGAAAATCCCAGTAGTCACCAGAATGGGCGATGTCAACGCTAGATTGGACCAATTGGATGAAAAAGTATAAGAGGTATGCAGAGCTTAAGGCGGAAATCGACAAAAATAATAAAGCATTAATGTCAACCATCATAGGACTTGAGGCAGGAATATAGCAAGGCATCGGTGCATTGAAATCAGATAAAAAAAAACTCAAGAGTATCTTGATAATATCTTCGCCAGATTACTGCTGTGCACTTCAGTTCTCCCACCTGGCCATAACCCACCTTCAGACCTCTTCAATACACCTCATCCAAGTACGCCTAAAACACCAGGACAACACGACATGACGCTGCCCCATGAAGTCCACTTCTTTAACATTCCATTAATATCAATTCCCCCAACACAAGGGCACCGGATAAGGGTAAAACTCGAATTACCCAAATTTGATGGTGACGAAAAACAATGCATCGCGTGGATCAATAACACAAAAGAATACTTTGACATATATAAAATACACTACGATAGTGAGAGGATTAAATACGTCGCCATGCAATTGGAGGGGAATGCATACAATTGGTACATGTGATGGAAGACTACCACCAAGGTCTGTTTCTTTAGTTGAAATAATTTTAAGAACGATATTCTTGAAAGGTTTCAAGGCATCATCGAGAGAGACTTCTTTGCCAAGATTACTAGATTGTAGCAAAAATGTAGTATAGATGATTACAAATGTGAAAGTGAAACTTTGGCAACTCGAGTTCTAGAACTAACCGATGACAAATGCTTGCAAAAATACATACATGGAATAAAACTTCACATTCGAAATGAGTTGGAATTACATAACATTTCTACCATGGAGAAGGAAAGACGTAACACTAAGATCATCGAGAACAAATTCAAAAGATCCGCTTAGGTTAGCTTTGAAAAAAACTACTCCAAGAGGAAACCTCCCCAATCAATGAATATAGGAACTTCAAGATATACGCTGCCACATCTAAGGGAAGGAGCAAAACCCAGTTTAGAAGCCCAGAGGATAAAGGAAGGAAAGTGCAAATATTGTGGAAAAAAATGAGATCATAAGCATAGATTTTTGCAAAGGAGCAATCCCCAAAAGTTGTATGCTTGCGAAGTCGAAGAAGAAGAAAAAGACTCGAAAAGTGAATCAAATGAAGATAATACGGGAAATTGGCATGATTGCCACTTAGAACTAGAAGATGATACACCAAAGATATCATTAACCGCTATTACAGGGATATCCCAACCACAAACACTAAAGCTGAAGGGACATATTAAAAACAACAATGTCTCGATTCTCATAGACAATAGCAGTACCCATAACTTTATTGATGTTAATCTTGCTAAGATATTCAACTTATTCGTTTTCCCAGTACCTAACATGAAGGTTATGGTAGCAGATGGCAATAAGATTGAAAATGTAGGAAAATGTCACAAGTTTAAATTACAAATGCAAGAGTATAACCAAGAATCCGACTTCTTTGTAGTACCTCTTGGAAGAGTAGACATTGTACTGAGAATCCAATGGTTGCAAACATTGGGTACTTACTGATCCGCTAACCATCAAGAACACTTCATCAAGTTCAAATGGCTAGGAAAGAAGTACAAATTGTTCAGTTTCCAACCACCCCAAACTCAATTAGTTACATCACATCAGATGGAAAGACTAATTTGAAAAGGAGCACCTGCTTACATAATTCAATGTAAAGAGATGGAGTTGCTAACATGTAAATGAGATGACTACAAACCACCAGAGATACAAGAGCTAATTCCAAAACACCCACAAGGTGTTCCAAGAGTTTCCAATGGAGCTCCCACCAAACAAGAAGATTGAGCACATACAATGAGATAGAACCAGAGGTAAAACCTGTCAATATCAAATTGTACAGATATCCACATCACCTTAAAAGAGGGATCGAAAGATTAACCCAAGATTTGTTAAAATGTGGAATCATTTCAAAGAGCAGAATCCCTTATGCAGCTCCAGTAGTGCTAGTTTGAAAGAAGGATGGGTCTTTCAGGTTGTGTATAGATTACAAAGGTTTGAGCAAGATAACAATAAAAAATAAATTCCCTATTCCATTCATCGAGGATAATGATGGATGCACTTCATGGAGCTAAGAAATTTTCAAAATTAGATTTGAGATCAATATTTACCAAATCATGGTTAGATTAGAAGACGTAGCAAAAATTGCTTTCCGTACTCATGAGGGCCATAATGAGTTCAAAGTATCCCCCCAACCACTTTTCAAGCCGCAATGAACGAATTGTTCCGACCATATTTGCGAAAGTTCGTATTAGTATTTTTTTATGATATCCTCATATATAGCAAAACTTGGTGAGAGCATATCCGACACTTAGATTAAGTACTCACCATCTTGGAAGAACATCAATATTTTGCAAAAATGTCAAAATGCACTTTTGGAAAAGAAGTGGTCTATCTAGGCCATATAATGTCGAAGGAAGGAGTCAAAGTTGATCCAAGTAAGATCAAGACAATCACTCAGCGACCCAAACCAGATAACATCTCAAAATTAAGAGGATTTCTAGGCTTGACAGACACTATTGGAGATTTGTGAATAATTTGTTGGAATGCATTATATTCTATGGAAGGTAATAATGTCTTTGTATTATGTTTGAAGCTGTCCACAATCTTATGTAAAAGAGTAATATATATTATATCCCATATTAATTATGGTAAAGTATACTCTTGATATCCATTGTTATATAAAGATGTGTTATTTTGGAGAATTATATTAGCCCACATGCAATATGTGAGAGTAATTCCTCTACATCTCCAAGTATATAATAGAGTCAAGGGAGTCTTTTTAGATAACATATATCATATATCATCATATCATCTCATGATACATCTTGAATGTTCTGGAGACATATCTTGTATATCGTATTGGGACTAGTGCTCTCTTTGTAAGGTTGAAGGAAATTTATGGAGATAATAGAAGAGAACTTTTCCGTGGACGTAGCCCAATTTGGTGAACCACGTATATTTGGTGTACTCTTGTCTCTTTTCTATTTTTGGTTCTTATGTTTGATATGATGTTGGTTTCTTAGATAGATATATAGTGTAGTTGATCTAATATTCTAACATGGTATCATAGCATAAGTTACTATGATCTAGTATCTTCTTTGAATTTAACCAACAACTGTTATCTTCATATTTGTTATTTGGGAACTCACTCTGTTTTGCATATTTGCTTTCTCATCTAGTAGCCATTATGATTCTCTTCAAATCTAGGTATTATTCTATTTTTTTAGATTTGTTTTCTAATATGGTAGTCATTAAGCTTCTATTTAGATTTGGGCATGATTTTATTTGTTTGAGATTTTTTCCAAACACTAACCCTCTGTTGTGTAAATCTTTGCAGAAAAATTTCAAGGGTTTTATTTTTGGGTAGATCTATAAGAAAACTTGATTCTCCTCAAGGAGATCTATCTTTCGATTATTCAGATTTTGTTTTTTTTGTTTTGATCTAGGATTTTTTTTGCAGGAAAAATTGAGGTCACAACTTTTAGATCTAGATTTGAAACTTTTGGTGCATAATCTATAGAAGCTAGTTACAATTTTGAGTTCTTCACCAAAACATACACGATTTAAAAAAAATTGTATGATTTTGTGTCTCGAAAGCGAAGATATCGCAGATTTAAAATCACTCATTTTTTCAGAAAATTTATGTACAGACGGAATTATTGCAGAGCTGATATATTTTGACACAATATCCAGATTTGTATTCGATTGCGGTATTGGATGCAGAATGACCATGCCATTTCTAGGAACATGTTATAATAGAAATTCTAAGTCATGTTGATCGTGTTATGGTCATTTCAAAATTTCGCCTCAAAACCCTTGATCTACATTAAAAATAAAATAAAAATTAGTATGATATTTTTAGTTTACTCATTGTTTTCCTAGCTTGTCTATATTTTGCATTATGGTTTGTATTTCTTGTCAAAATTTCTATCATTATGACTTTAGAAGTAACTTCTGTTCCTGAACTTGTTGGTCCTAACCATCTTGCCTCGAAAAGAAAAATGATTGGTGTTCTCAGTAGTAAGAATATAAGGAGGTTGGTTAATGGTGAACACAAGAAGCTTGCAGATACTCAAGCTGTGACTAAATGGGAAGAAAAGTGTGATCAAGCAAGAGGGCTCATTGGTCAAACGGTTTTAGATAGTCTTCATGTAAGTATTGAGGTATGAAAAATTCTTGCTTTTTTATTTGATAAATTTGACAATGTTTATGCTTATTACCTTGAAAATAAGATTCATGAGCTAGATCCTACTAATTTTGAAATAACAGAATTATATCTTGTTGAATTGAAAACTTTAAGTGAAAAATTAAATAATTGTGGTAAATATTACAAGAAGACGGACACTGCTCTTATCATTCTTGTAGAACAAAAATTGCCATATTCTTTTGACATGTTCATCCAAACTAGGAATAAGGCTCTTGAATTGTCTCAATGTACCACGAAACCTAGTTTTGGTGATTTCTGTAAATTGTTGCTAAATGAGCAATAAATGTTGATTATTTCATAACAAGTCTCACCTAATAAAGCTCTTATGGCACATAATAAGAATATTAAGAAAAGTTTTAATAATGCTAAGGGTTCTAGTTAACACACTTCTAATCATACCAATAAATATGGTCATGGTCCTAATGCACACCATGAAAATAGTAATAAGAATAAAGTGTATGAGACTTGTAAGCATTGTGGTAAAACTAACCATCCTGAAAATAATTGCTTTAAAGTGAAACATTTAAATGCTAAAGCTAAAAATAAACGTTATTATGAAACACAAGTATCTTTGTGTGCATCTATTGTTTTGTCTAGTAGCTCTTCTTCTAACGTGGAATGAATAATGGTTTCTGGTGCTTCTAAACATATGACTAGTAATGCTTTTTTATTTACATTTTATGACAATAATAAGCACTCATCTTAGGAAGTTTCTATTGGTGATGGTAAACAACTTTCTGTAATTGGTTTTGGTAATGTTAATGTTGCTAATGGTCATCTGGAAGATGTTTTTCATGTTCAAACATGCCCATCGACTTGCTTTCTATTTATCGTGCATGCCAAAAATGTTATAAATTTGAAGGTTGGCCTGATAAATATGTTCTTAAAGATATCAACTGAAATTACAAAGTAGTTTCTTCTGGTCCTGTTGATCATATATCTAGTTTATATAAGTTTGCTGGTTTTAACTCAACTAAGAGACAACCCTTTTATTCCTATGTTGCTCATGCTGATGAACTAAGTCAATTGTGGAATGAAATATTAGGTCACTTGAATTATGGTAAAATGCAATTGTTAACTAAAATGGTACACGGCTTGCCTAATATTTCTTCTACTAATGGTGTTTGTGAATTATGTGTTATTGGTAAACATTATAGAGAAATGTTTGATAAAGGTAAAGCTTGGCATGCTGAAGAACCTTTGCAATTATTTCATAATGAAATTTGTGGTCCTCTTGAAGTTCCCTCTATATCTCAGGCATTTTACTTTCTTACATTTATTGATGACTTTATTAGGAAATCTTGAGTTTATTTCTTGAAAAATAAAAGTGAAACATTTATGAAATTTCAAGAATTAAATCCATGGTTGAGAATGCATCTAGTAAAAGTATTAGAACTTTGAGATTTGATAATGGGGGAGAGTTTGTTAAGAAATAATTTGAGGCATATTTATCTAAACATGGAATTCAACATCAAAATATTGTTCCTTATACACCTCAACAAAATGGTGTTTCTGAAAGGAAAAAAAAATTAGTTGAAATGGCTAGATAGATGTATGTTGTATTCTAAGGGATTGCATAAGAAATTTTGGGTTGAAGCCATATATTGAGCTAACTTTATTTTAAATTGTGTTCCTACAAAAGATGTTAAGCATGTTACCTTTGAGGAAAAATGAAATGGAAGAAAATAGGATATTGGTAATTTTAAGGTGTTTGGTTGTGAATGTTGGGCTCATATTTTCGATGAAAAATGGAAAAAGTTAGAACCCAAGTCTCACAAGAGTATATTCATTGGTTATGATGAGAATTCTAAGGCTTACAGATTGTTTGATCCTTCTAATCAAAGTGTCATAGTCAGAAGAGATGTTCAATATCATGAAGTCTCTCCAGCACCCGAGTCTATCGAACCTCATATTACCCGGAATTTTCCAATATCACCTACTACTCCTATCTCTGTTACTACTTCTTCTAGTTATGTGCCTATTGTTGATATTTGTTCATCCTCTACTTCAAGTATTGCACCTGAATCCAATGAAGCTTCTGAAGTAACTTTTGTTGCTTCTCATCTTCCCATTTGGGCCTGAAAAACTCTTGAATATGTAGGTAGTGATGTCGATAATCCTTTCGATAGTTGTAAAACTAGATCTAACTTTTCTCTTATGACAAGTTTTGGCTACAAATGATCCTACTTCTTATGCTCAAGCTAATGGTAAGCCTCATTGGGAACAAGCTATGTTTGCTAAGTATGAATCTCTTTTGAGAAACAAGACTTGGTCTCTTGTTCCTCTTCCTTTAGGAAAGAATTTAGTTGGTTGTGAATGATTTTATACTAGCATAGATTCATCTTAAAGGTGGCTCTACCAAGTGCCGACAGGGATCAAATCTCTCAAGGTGCAAACCTTTTCCCCTATATCGAATCCAATACTCACCCATTTTGTCGTTAAAATCACATCTTTAACATAATATGTGTAGTTGAAAGACAAGTTGCCATGGATTACGATGCTATGGGGTATCGCTGCATATTATTGCACACTGCCATGGATGATACACGAAGGGGTATCACTTCATTTATTCGATTGTGCAGGTAATATTTGTGGTAATTAATATCATATTGTTATGACACTTTATTAATACTCTTATTACCTATGCGAATCAATTTGTCACATGCGCAAATTAGTTCCATATCCCCACAAATTAATTATTGCAGTGGATGGCGCATGTATTTATCCATATTCTTGTAGTCTCTGGAAGCATCGAAAATGATAATATTGTTGGAGTGATCGAGAGGGAAGGTAATATTTGTATTAGGTCATTAATTATCTGTATCCCTCAGGTATTAATCCATATTGTTGCAGATTGTGCATCCACTGAAAATGATAATATTGTTGCAGTGAATTGGCATGTAATATTTGTATCATATCATTAATTATCAATTATCTGGATAGCTCAAGTATTATTTGCATCACATTGATATATTTTGTTTGCATCGCAATGATATCTAGATAGCGCACATATTATTTGCATTACATAGTTGGTTGATATATTTTTCACTGCAAAAAATTGAGAATTGGTATATTATTTGTAGGTTTTTTTTATGGGATTAAACCGCTTTAAACAACCCTAACTCCAGTTTCAACATGATAGTAATGTTTGAATATGGTTATAATATTTGAATGTTTTAATTTTTATGGTTTTAAATATTAAGTGGTCATTACAAGAAATTTAAGAAAAAGGATTTAGATGAGATTTCACTATTTTTGTATATGATGGCGATGAGTGAATGATAAGAGGTTGAGTAGTTAGTTATAGTTCTTGAAATGTGAAATTTGAGAGCTCTATGGTGAAGCATATTAATTATTGTTGCAATACCCCAGTTTTGACCCCTTGGTATTTAATTGTACATAATGTAAATATTGTATTGAGATGATGACATGGAGCTCAAGGCAAAGGCCCTTCCATTGATGAATGTTTTGTGGATATGTGATAGAGGCTGATACCTATGGTGATAATGCTAAGTCAAGCACATGAGATATATTTTGATATATCATGTAAATGTATAAATTAATATAAAACCACAGCTAGCTATGAGTTTGCAAACGTTAAAGAGATGGATGCATGATTTCATAAGGAATGGGGGGGGGGGGGGGGNTTTTGGAAAAACATGTTTTTGGCTTATTGGGAAAGTACATGCTTGGAAATGCATGCCTATCCCATTATTCACCCATGCATTTTCTCTCTCACACAGCTGCAGATAGCCGGGGCACTCTCATCCCATTTTTTTGCATTTTCTCCATTTTTCCATACCCATAATTTTGTTTTTAGAGTTGTGTAGTGAATGGGAAAAGGAGACCCACGATTTGGGTGTGTATGGAGGTCATTTTAGCCCCTACAGTGCCCAGAAACATTTTGTGAAATCATATTTCTCTCAAAGGATGTTTTTCCCCATTCTACCAGTCCATTTTGGTTGCAAACCCATCCCTTTTGGTTATGCTCAGTGGCTGGGAAGATAGATCCATGTTTTGAGTGTTTGAGGAGGTTGATTTGACCCTGTGAAGCCCAAGGATGTTTCCTAAATTGTATTTCTCACCTAGGGTGTTTTTCCCCATCTGCCATTTCCTTTTATGGTTGCCAAACGTTTTTCTACAAACCCAGAACTTATCTTTGGCTATGAAGTGCATCCTTGTGTTGGCTTGGTTGAGCAATTCCAAGGAACCAATATGTTATTGGCTTGTTTCCTTAGTAGCCTATAAACCTAGTTGTTTATTGGCTTGGTTGAACAATTTGTGAAACCCAACCGTGTGTTGGTTTGATTGTGTGTGTATGGTCTTGCTGTGTGTAAGTCTGTCGTTCCCTAGCTCCTTGTGGAAATCATGCCCAGCTCGGAGGTGGAAGTGGTGATGAGAGATTGATGAACTCATTGACCTATGTTTGGGTGGAACGTTGTAGTGACATAGATAGTTGCGGGAAGCTTCTTCTCAAGATAAGTATTTTCTTATGTTCAACCTCTACAATGTATTTGTTTTATTAATTACTATGAACATGATGAATGCTTGAATGAATGATTTGCTTCCGCTGTATATTTCATGCATAATGCATCTGTACTTTCTTTTATGTTCAAGGCATTTCTCTGTTATGTTCATGAGATAGACTGCCTGTTTGATAGTAGCAGTGTAGCTAATGTCCTCTCCATCGTCGAGATGAGGGGAAGGGACGTGACAATTTCCCATGATTTACAATAAAAAACAATATTTTAAAATCAAAAAAATAATTTTAAAATTTTAAAAAATCACCACAATATTACTACCTGTTAAATATATTTTGAATAGTTTGAAAAGATCCAAAACAATGATTAATGTGGTTTAGTTAGAGTTTGGTTATCAAATTTAACCTAAAGCAGTTGTTTTATTTATTTATTTTAAATTTAGATTTAAACTGATATTTTTAATGCCATGTTAGTTTTTAAAATGTTATAATGTGAAAATGACAATAAATTTCAATAAGAGCATAACCTTATTAACGATATATAATGATGAGAAAAAAAAGGGCAACAACTATGTGAAAAACAAACAATAACAACATTCTTTTGAAATAACATTAAATTTTCAAATGTTTCCAAAGCAAAGAAATTTATGCATAAAACATAACACAATGTTTAAATTCAACGAAATATAATTAATAATATATTTATGAAACCATAGTTTGTTTACTGTCTAACCATTTGAAACGTTCTTAAACCATATTATTATTATCACCAAACCATATTTGGTAAACTTATAATATGAAACCATATGAAGAAAATATTAAACTTAAAGAAGAATATTAGATTTAAAAACTTGATTTAATATTAAATTCTTAAACTTAACACTAAGAGTTTTATGCTTAAAAAAAAAATTAAAACAAAGATTGTGGTTGATGTAAATTTCTTTTTGGGAAATAATTAATAAGAACATCAATGAATAGATTGTAATTGCAATAATACAGATTTTGTTGAGGTTAATGTTTCATTTTCAATTTGGTTTAACTTAAATTATCACATTAATCATGAAGAAAAATATAATAGTAATTAGGTTTAATACCCTGAGATTTTTTTTATCATAAGGAAAGTTTATGCAATTTTTTTTTAAGAAAAAGTTTATATGATTTAATTAGTTTTAAAGTGAAATGTTAAGAGTGTTGAAAAAATGTGAACTTCAACAAAATTCATATATGAATTTATAATTGGCTCTATTTTTATTATGTTTTGATATGTATTTTATTTTTGTCAAGTCCACCAATTTTTTGGTATATTCAAATTATTTTATTTTTTATTTTTTATTTTTATTTGAGCCAATTATAAGCTAAGAAGGAGTTACACATCCCCTCAATCAAACCATATCAAGAGAATATTAAACTTTAAAAACTTGATTTAATATCAATTTTTTAAACTTGACACTACAAGCCTTTTATGTTTTAAAAGAAAGTTAAAACAAAGATTGTGGTTGATGCAAATTTCATTTTGCTAAATAATTAATAAGAACATAAATTAATAGATTGTAATTGTAATAATAAAGATTTGGTTTGGGTTAATATTTCATTTTTAATTAGGGTTAACCGAAATTATCACATTAAACATGAAGAAAAAGATAATTGTAATTGTACCAGCATAGATCCAAATCCTAGGTTCTATCAAGCCCGGAGAGGGATCAAAGGTTCTTAAGTATTGCACTCAAGGAGCTATCAACTTTGGTGTCCTGTATATAGCCATTTATTTGATTCAAACCAAAAGACACATCCTTTTATTTAAGGTCGGCATATAATATTTTTATTATTAATATTTAATATTATTTATGTCCGACTTGCAAGGCCATCCTAAACCATGTACAATAAAGCCATGGGTTGTTTAGGAGGCCTTGCACATGGTTTTAAAACCATGTGCAAGGCCAACATTTTTTTTGTGGATAATTCAATTTTTTAATTTTTATTATTTTATTAGGTAGGAACATTTCAACACCTCCTCCATATTGTGTTGTTTTTCTGACCGACTTTTCTTTTTGCGGATAATACATTTTTAATTTTTTATTGTTTTGTTAGGTAGGAACATTACAATATCTACCCCATATTAGGTTGTTTTTGTGCTCGACATTTATTTTGGCGGATAATTAAAATTTTTATTTTTTATTATTTTGTTAGTAACAAACATAATATCGACAAACGTTACAAGATAACGTTACAAGATCTCCCTCATACTGGGATGTAAAAGGACTCTCGATGCAATTAATACCATGAGATTTCTTTCTAGAAATAATGTTTAATATGCAATTCTTTTTAAGAAAATGTTTATGTGATTTAGTTAGTTTAAAATGAAAGCTTAAGCATGTTGATGAAATGTGAACCTCAAGAGGATTTATATAAGAATGTATAATTGGCTCTATTTTTTATTATGTGTTGATATTTACTTCATTTTTATCAAGCCCACCAACTTTTTGGTATATTCAAATTATTTTATTTTATTTTTTATTTTTATTTCAACCGATTATAAGACGATTATAAGAATGGAAGGAGTTACACACTCCCCCTATTGGGTTGTAAAATGCACCTCTTAGCGAAAAACTAAGTTCATTGCACACTGATAGATTGAATAATATAAATCTAGATTAGTCGCAAAAGGTTTTAATCAACTTGAAGGAATTGATTATACTAAAACTTTTGCTCATGTTGCTAAAATTAACACAATAAGAACCATTTTATCTATTGTTGCATCTTATAATTGGGAATTACACCAAATGGATATTAAAAGTGTTTTTTTAAATTGTGATCTTAATGAAGACATTTATATGCAACAACCTCCTGGTTTTATTTCTACTGAACCATCAAGTTTGGTATGCAAATTACACAAGTCTTTATATGGTCTCAAACAAGCATGTGGGACTTGGTATGCTAAAATTGATGCATATTTCTTGACTAATAGTTTTAAGTAGTGTATATCTGATCAAAATCTGTATGTTAAGAACTTTGGTGATAATTTCCTCATTATTGTTTTATATGTGGATGATCTTATTATCACTGGAAGCCAGCTCGTTTTAATTCAAAATATGAAAAGTGATATTCAAAATCATTTTGAGATGATGGATCTCAGTATATTGCACTACTTCTTGGGTCTTTAGCTCTGACATATGGAAGTTGGTATTTTTCTCTTTCAGCCTAAGTATGAAATATATTTATTGGCTTGTTTCCATATGCGTGATTGTAAACCTGCTCCTATACCATTTCAATCCTGTGTAAATTTAACTGTTGAGTGTACCACTCCTCTTGTTGATGCTACTATTTATTGTCAACTCGTAGATAGCTTGATGTATTTAACTCACAACAGACCATATCTCTCTTTTTCTGTCATTATGGTTCCTCGGTTCATGCAGCAACCTCGTGAAAGTCATTGGCAAGAAGTCAAGAGAATTTTGAGATATTTACAGGGGACAGTAAATTATGGCGTCTTTTATTTGAGCAATGCTATAGTTTCATTGTTTGGTTATATAGATTTTGAGTAGGTAGGTGACAGTTTAGATTGACGATCAAATACTAGTTAAATATTTCAACTTGGTTTAGGTTCGATTTCTTGGTTCGACAAGAAGGTGAATACTCTTTCTTTATATTCATGTGAAGCAGAGTATAGAGAATCCAAAGAAGCAGCTAAAGAAGAATTTGGTCATGGCATGTTTTTATTGAAACTGGTTTGGTTCCAAAATCGTCCACTATTTTGAAATGTGACAATCAGGGTGCAATTTAACTTGCTTATAATCCGGTATATCACTCTGAGATGAAGCATCTCGACCTTGATGCTCATTATATTCGATGTATTATGTAAAATGGTACTATTTCTTTGGAGTATTGTCCTACCGAGCAACATGCCATCAATATCTTCACCAAATTCTTGATAGAAGCGAAGTATGTTCATATTCGTTCTTTGCTTGGGATGAGGGAAGTTGTCATCACGGGGAGCAGTAATGACTCCTTCCTTCCTTAGTGTTAGAGTGGGCTCTTCTCCCAACCACTATTAAGGGGGGGTGTTGGAATAAATTATATTCCTTGGAAGGTAATAATGTCTTTGTAATATGTCAGAAGTTGTCCAAAATCTTATGTAAAAGAGTAATACATTATATCCCATATTTATTATGGTAAAGTATACTCTTGATATCTATTGTTATATAAATAGGTGTTATTTTAGAGAATTATATTATCCCACATGCAATATGTAACAATAATTGCTCAACATCTATGGGTATATAATAGGGCCAAGGGAGTCTCTTTAGATAACATATATAATATATCATCATATTATCTCATGATACATCTTGAATTTTCTGAAGACATATCTTAACTATTGCTCTCTCTGTATAATTGAAGGAGATTTCTAGAGATAATAGAATTCAACATTCCTGTGGACATAGCCCAATTGGGTGAACCACATATATCTGGTGTACTCTTGCCTCTTTTATCCTTCTAGTTATTATGTTTGACATGTTGTTGGTTTATTAAATAGATATCTAGTGTAGTAGATCTAATATTCTAACAGAATTACTCTCATAAAACTATCCTTGTAATAGATTTATTGAAGAAACAATTATTTCGATGGAATGATGAAGCCACAAATCTTTTGAAGCATTGAAAAACATTATGTCATCAATGCTAGTATTAACAACACCCAATTTCACAATACCCTTTGTAGTTGAATGTGATGCTTCAGGATTCAGGATAGGAGCAGTCTTGATGTAAGAAAGTAATCCAATAGAAATCGAAATCCAGAAGCTCAATAAGAGAGAGATTTTAAAGTCCACATATGATAAGGAAATGCTTGCCATTATACATGCTTTAGAAAAATGGCAACAATACTTTCTAGGGAGCAAAATCTTGATAAGAACAAACCACAATAGTCTTCAATATCTCTTACAACAAAAAACATTGTCAATTGAACAACATAAATGGATAGAAAAAATTGCTACATTTGACATGGATATACTGCATCAGAGAGGAAAGAGAAATGTGTTGATGTATTTGTAACTTTAGAAGATATTATGATGTATATTATCATTGTATGTTGTTGTACCCCCATTGGATATGTGTTTTCCTCCTTGTAGGATGTATTTATTATGTCTAGACCTTGAGGTACAACCTCCGTTGTAAGTTGGGGAAATAGTCCCTAGTGTGACATCATGTAATGTGTATTTGGAGTCAATCTAGGAGACTCGTTGACCTGTTTAGTGAAACAGGTCGACCCAGTCATGTAAAATGTCAGTCACTTGAGTAGTATAAATAGGGAGGCACCCTCCCTCATTTATACACATCTCACACTCACTCAAGTTCGCATGAGAGAGAGAGAGACAAGGGGGGAGAGATAGATAGCTGCTGAACACTTTTTATTACTGAGATTGATCATCTTATGACACAGTCTTTGTTACTCTACTATTCCAAGGAAGTTTGCAGGGTTTTCTCCTTTATGGTTTCCCCAATGAAAATATTTGTGTCTTGTGTCTTGTGTATTTGTTATATCTTATGCATATAGCTGTACTTGTTATTCTTTCAGAAAAAGATCATAATTAAGATAACAAGGTATAGAAAAACTAACATGGTATCAGAGCCTCTCTGAAAGAAGGCACTATGCATCTGCAAAAACTAGGGCTTCCTAGTTCAAGGTGTTCTCTCCACAGATCATCAATAAAAGAGGGCTAGGATAAATAGCCTCAGTAGGGAGCATCTTTTGGTGGAAGCAATTTTATATTTGAAGAAGTTTCATTTTTGACCCTATCACTGGTGCCACAAGAAACTAGGGCATCATGTTTCATAGGATTCCCACCTCAGTCTTCAGAAAGTGACCTTGTTGAGCAAGTCGCCTCAAGGGGGCACATCTTTCTGTCCAAACAGAATTCCCAAACTCCAAGTTCAAAAAATTAGGGTTTCTCTAACAAACTCTAAGCCAACCAGCTCCAGAACCAGGTCAGACATTTCAAATTAGTAAGATCTAAATATTTTCTATTTCCATTTGAGTTCTCATTTGAAAATATGACTCACCATACTCAGTTTGATGACAATCTTGGAGGGGCTGATAACTTTCGAGCATGGAAGTACAAAATATCTGAAGAAGATGATTTGGATCAGTACATCATTGAGGAGGTTCTAGAACCAAAGGGAGAAGAGGCTAAGGCTTCTCATAAGAGAATCATGGTTAATTCCAAGAGAATCATTGTAGATTCTATTAAGGATCACCTCATCCCTCATGTGTCTTCATGCAAGACACCAAAGGAAGTATATGATTCTTTGACAAAGATGTTTGAAGGAAAGAACATCAACTAGAAGATGAATTTGAGGAACCAGTTGAATAATGTGAAGATACAGAACTTTGAGACTATGCAGTATTACTTCAAAAGGGTTGCTCAAAACAAAGAAAAACTTGAAGCAATTGAAGAGAATGCAGAAGAAGGAGAAATTGTAATGACTACCTTGAATGGTATCCATAGATTATGGGACTCATTCATTCAAGGAATTTGTGCAAGAAGGAGGAAGTTCTCTTTAAGAATACTCCGAGAAGAATGTGCACAAGAAAAATATTGACTCATGACAAGAGAATAGAAGATGGGATCAACTGAAGATCAAGCTCTCATAGTTCACTCCAGGAAGAACTTCAAGAAGAAGGAGAACTTTCATCCCAACAATAAAAAAAAGAAGACTAAGAGATATCCCTTAAATGTTCGATGCTATACTTGTGATGAAAAGGGACACTTTTCAAGAGATTTCCCCATGAGGAAAAGGAGACACCATGCTCATGTTGCTGAAGACGATGAACAACAAACAAAAGATTTAGAAGAGAGAAGGATGATTCAGATGAAGAGTATGTGCTAATCTTAACACTTACTAGCACTATCTCACACATAAGTAATGATTGGATTGTGGATAGTGGAGCTTCTAAACACATGACGGGATACAAGGAATCATTCGTTAATATGTCTGAACATGAGTCACCTCACAAGGTGAAAATTGGGGATGATTACCAATACCCCATAAAAAGGGATTGGAGAAGCTTCATACATTCTTGCATATGGGAAATCCTTAAAGATGAAGGATGTTCTATATGTTCCATGATTGAAGAAGAATCTTCTCTCCATCTCTGAACTAGATGCAAAGGGAATTAGAGTTGCATTTGTCGATGGCCAAGTTATAATGTGTCCTAGAGGGAAGACAATTGAGGATACAACAGTGATTGGAGAAGAAGATGGAGGCTTGTACAAGCTAAAGGGACAGCCTAAATAAGCAGTGGTTCATGAGTCAATTAAACCAAGTGAACTATGGCACAACACACTTACACATGTGCACTACATAACGCCAATGATGACAAGAAAAGAAGTCTTTGGATTTCCAGAGATCCAGGAAAATCATGAAGGAATTTTCAAAGGATGTGCACAAGGAAAGAATGCGAAGAAGACATTTCCTAGTTGTGAGAGTAAGGCCAAAGGAATACTGGATATAGTACACTCGGATGTATGTGGACCCATGTCTTCTAGCTCATTAAGTGGGTATGTGTACTATGTTTCCTTTATAGATGATTTCTCATGTAAGACTTGGATATATTTCTTGAAAAGGGAAAATGAAGTTTTCGATAAGTTTAAGGAATAGAAATCCTTGGTCGAGAACCAAAATGATAGCAATATGAAGATTCTACAGTCAGATGATGGCGAGGAATTCACCTTGGAATATTTCAAGTAACTCCTCAAATATTCCGGGATTAAGAGGGAGTTGATAACTCCATACAATCCTCAGCAAAATAGGGTTGCGGAACGAAAGAACCGAACCATCATGGAAGCATCAAAAGCAATGTTTCATGACCAGGATATTCCTATGCACCTTTGGGTGGAGGCAACAAGGATAGCTATGTATGTACAAAACCATCCTCCTCATCTAGTACTTGAGAAAAAGACTCCTGAAGAGGCTTTCTCAAGAGAGAAACCATAAGTCAGCCATTTGAGAATATTTGGATGCCCGATGTACATACATATCCCAAAGGAGAAAATGACCAAGAACAATCCTTCTGGGAAGAAGGGTATATTCGTAGGAGACAATGATACATCAAATATCTATCGAATATACTTCCCAAGATTCAAGAAGATCGACGTCAGTAGAGATGTAACCTTTGATGAAGAATCAACATCCTTCAGATCCAGGACGACACCTATTCAAGAGGTCGAGGAACCTGAAGATACAAGAGCCCGATGTTAGAAAAAAGGACTACAGAGCAATAAAAATTATACAGTTAAATCATTAAACAAGATGCAAAACACATTAAACACATTACATAGATTGTTTATAATACAATACAATACAATACCATACCATACCATACCATACCATACCATACCCAGTCGTAACACAATGCTTTTCTTTATAAGGGAAATACCATGGGAAAAATACTACGGTTAACCTAATACCATGGGTCCACAAAACTGTTGGCCAGTAAAAATCCCCAAAATTTTTCTCGAGGGCTTCACCCCAAAACCCCCACTTCTCAGGGGCGCTGCTCTGAACCCCAAAGTTGGGGAACGAGTGTATAGTAAACCTGGGGTACAAAAATGACTGAATAACATCTTTGAATCTAGAAGATCAGGCTCCAAAACCAACAATCTCCCACTTGAATACTGATCACAACAACTCCACCACTGCTGCACTTACTAGACTATGCTCTGGACCTTGGACTTGGATAATTTATTATTTTCACCTTCATGCTTGAAGGTCAACAGAAACTGAGAAGGAACTCAATTTCTCTCCGGTTACTCCTTTGTCAACATGTCTGCAAGATTTTGACTAGTATGTATCTTTTCCAGTTTTAATAGTTCTTCATCTAGAACATATCTTATGAAGTGGTACTTGAGCTGTATATGTTTAGTCTTCGAATGAAAGGCTGAGTTCTTTGCAAGATGAATGACAATATGGTTGTCACTGTACATCCTCCTATTTCTTACTCAACTCCTCCATGAACCTATGCAACCAAATCATCTCCTTACTAGCCTCTGTAGCAACAACATACTCTGCTTCCATTGTTGAAACTGCAACAACTTGTTGTAGTTTTGAAATCCAACTTATTGTTGTTCCACACACAGTAAACACATACCCTGTGGTGCTCCTCCTACTTTCCTTATCACCATCCATATCTGCATCAACATATCCCTGTAGAACAATGTTTGAACCTCCAAAACATAATGCATGAGAAGTGGTACCTCTCAAATACCTGAGAATCCACTGTACTGCTTTCCAATTCTCTTTACTTGGATTATTCATATACCTGCTCACAACTCCCATTGCATGTGCAATATCTGGTCTTGTGCACACCATGGCATACATCAAGCTTCCAACCGCTGATGAATAGGGAATCCTGGACATGTAATCTATCTCTTCCTGTGTCTCTAGACACATCTCCTTAGTTTGAAATGGCTAGCTAAAGGTGTACTAACTGGTTTTTCATTCTGCATTCTAAACCTCTGCAACACCTTTTCTATGTACTCACCTTGAGGCAATGTTAATTTTGCAATTTTTCTTGTCTCTTGTTATTCTCATACCAAGGATTTGCTTTGCAGCACCCAAATCCTTCATTGCAAATGATTTAGCTAGTTTTATTTTGAGGACATTTATATCCTGCATGTTAGACTCTACAAAAAGCATGCCATCCACATACAATAACAATATAATATATCTCCTGTTATCTAGCCTCTTGAAATAAACACAATGGCGAGAATGACATCTATCATAACCTTGTTCTGTCATAAACTTATCAAATTTTAAATACCACTGCCTAGGAGCTTTCTCTAGGCCATACAATCTCTTCTTCAACCTGCAAACCAATTTCTCCTTCCCTTTGACCTCGTACCCTTGTGGCTTCTGCATATAAATATGTTCCTCCAAATGCCTATGGATAAAGGCTGTTTTTACATCTAGTTGTTCAAGATGCAAATATTCTACCACCACTAGACTTAAAATAGTTCTAATTGAAGTCATTTCAACAACAGAAGAAAATATTTCATCAAAGTCTATACCTTTATTTTGTGCAAACCCATTTACAACATGTCTAGCCTTGTACCGCTTCTTGCCTCCATCTTCTTCCTTCAACCTGTAAACCCATTTATTCTGCAATGCCCTTTTTTCTGCAAGCAACTGAACCAAATCCCAAGTCTGGTTTCTTATCAATGAGTCCATCTTCTCATTCATTCCTTACTACCACTTATTTCTAGTTTCTACCTCCTCTCCATAACATTCTGGTTCACCAGAATCAGTCATTAATAAATAATACCGCGAAGGAGAGAATCTTTTAGGGGGTCTACTTAACCTAGTATATTTTCTTACAGTTGCAAGAGTTTCAGGTACATGCTGCTGTTCTTTATTTTCTGGTGCCTTTGGAACTTCATTTTCTTTGATTTCATCAAGCACTATGCACTCTGTGTTTTCCTTTTCCACTTTCTTTCCTTGAAATTGATCTTTGTACATAACCTTTTCATTGAATACTACATCTCTACTCGTAATTATTTTGTGATTTTCAAAATCCCATAAGCGATAACCAAAATCATCAACCCCATATCCAATAAAGGTACATTTCTTGGATTTAGCTTCAAGATTTTTTCTATCATATTTATCAATATGGACAAATTCTTCACAACCAAAAGTTCTCAGAAATGAGTATTTTACATGTTTACCTTCCCATTCCTCCTTTGGAATGCCACCATCCAAAGCGTTTGAAGGCCCACTGTTTATTAAATAAACAATAGTGTTTACAACATCATCCCAAAAATGTAAGGGCAACCCGTGCATGCAATATCATACACCTTGCATGCTCCATGATCGTTCTGTTCATCCTTTCTGACACACCATTTTCTTGTGGTGTTCCAGGGACTGTCTTCTCTCTGTGAATCCCATTGTGTGAATAGTAACTGTCAAACTCCTTGCTGCAGTATTCACCTCCATTATCATATCTGAGACATTTCAACCTTTTTCCTGTCTCATTCTCAACCAAATATTTCCACTTCTTAAAAGTATCAAACACGTAAGATTTCTGTCTAATGCAATAAACCCAAGTTTTTCTAGTTGCATCATCAATATAAGTAACATAATAATGAGAGCCATCAAGAGATTGTACCTGAGCTGGTCCCCATACATCTGTATGGATAAGCTCTAACTTTTCACTCTTCTTTTGTTTCCCAACCATGAGAAATCTAACTCTCTTCTGTTTTCCATAAACATAGTTCTCACATAATTCCAAATTACCTACTTTAGATCTGGAAGCAGTTTCCTTGAGTGGAGAATTTACATCCCCTTCTCACTCATGTGGCCAAACCTATGATGCCACAATGCCACACCTATTTATGTGGAAGCTACATAGATAGAATAATCAGTATTATGAGGACATAAATATAACGTACCTACCCTATCTCCTTTTTCTATTACCAAATATCCTTTAGTGATCTTCCACCACATTTCTCCAAATGTAGACAAACAACCTCTATCTCCCAACTTCCCTGTTGAGATCAGATTTATTTTCATAGCAAGAATGTGCCTTACATATTTTAGCAACCATTCACTTCCATTATTTAACTTAATTCGTACCTTACCCTTTCCAACAATTTTACATGGTTCATCATTCCCCAATAAAACATGTCCAAAATAACCTTGAACATAATCATGAAAGAATTTCCTATGGGGTGTAGCATGACATGAAGCCCCTGAATCTACTACCCAGTAATTGCTAGAATTATCTAATGTAACAATCAAAGCATTTTGTAACACGTCACCTGCTACATTCTCTTCCTGATTAGTTTATTGTTGCCTCTCACCTTTCTTCTTTGGTGTTCTGCAGTCTTTCTTCAAATGTCCTTTCTTACCATAGTTCCACCACTCTATTTTTCTGAATCTAGACTTGGATCTGCCCTTTTTATACTTGCTGCGATTTCCTGGGCTTTTTCCTCTCTCCATGGTCAACGCATTACCCGATATCTCACTTGTGATTTTTCTTTGCATTTCCTTGCTAAGAATAACACCAACAACATCATCAAAATTAAGAGTGTTTGAACTAGGGAAATAGTTACTTATAGCCATGAGCAAGCTATTCCAGCTTTCTGGAAATGAGCCCAAGATTATAAGAGCCCTAACCTCATCATCAAAGTTCACGTTTGCAGAACTTAACTGACTCATAAGTGTATTAAACTCATTTAAATGGTCAGCAACAAATCCACCTTCCGACATCTTCATATTAAATAAACACTTCATTAAAAATACCTTGTTGGAAGCTAAGGGTTTTTCGTAGAGTTTCTCCAATGTGCTCATCACACCCTCAGTTGTTTTTTCTTTCGACATATCGAAAGCCACAAACAAAGCCAAGAACGGTTGTATTGTTCCCAGTGCCTTTCTGTCAAGAACCTCCATTCTTCATCCTTCATAGCCGCTGGCTGTTTTGCTTTTCTGCCCAATGACAGGTACAAATCCTTCTGGTACATATAGTCTTCCATTTGCATCTTCCATAACTGATAGTTTTGGTCATTAAATTTCTCGACCCTAAACTTTCCCTCTTCTGCCATTACTCCCACTCGAACCGGGAGCCCTTCTTTCCTACGAGTTTACCAGCCAAATATACCTTTTGGATTTGATACCAATTGTTAGAAAACAAGGCCGTAGATCAATAACAGTTATACAATTAAATCATCAAACAATATGCAAAACACATTAAACACATTACATGGATAGTTTACAATACAATACAATACAATAAAATACCATACCATACCATACCATAGCCAACCGTATTATAATGCTTTTCTTTTATAAGGGAAATACCATGGGAAAAATACTACAGTTAACCCAACACCACGGGTCCAAAAAACTGTTGGCCAACAAACATCCCAAAAAATTGGGGAATGATAAACTTGGGGTACAAACACAACTAAATAACATCTCTGAATATCGAAGATCAAGCTCCACAACCAACACTTGATATATGGAAATTGGAGAAGCAATTCCAGAAGACCATTAAGATCACAACATGGAATAACCACAAGAGCAGGCAGAGACAATCCTTGAGAATGAATCCCACAAGAGGAAACCATCATGGGAACAAGAGCTGATATGAGAAGCAGAAAGGTATGGTGCTCCAAAAGGAATACATAGATAGAGAAAAAGGGAAAATACCTACAATAGCTCTGTGGCCCTGATATGTGACATCATTGACTGAGAACCTTCCACCTATGAAGAGGCTACAGAAAAGAAAGAATGGAAGGATGCTATGATCAAGGAATATCAATCGATCATGAAGAATGATGTCAGGGAGATAGTTCTGAGACCATGAAAGAAGTATGTCGTGACTTCGAATTGGATCTACAAGATCAAGCATGATGCAAATGGAAGCATCGAGAAATACAAGACAAGGCTTGTAGTATGAGGCTTCTCATAGAAAGAAGGCATAGACTACAAAGAGACATTTGCACCCATGGTGAGGTACAATTCCATTAGGACCATACTTGCATTAACAATAGTTATGAAATGGAAAATACACAAGATGGATGTCAAGACAACTTTCTTGAATACTGTAGTGGAGGAGGAAGTGTACGTGGAACAACCACTGGGATTCGAGACACATGATAGGAAGACCCATGTGTGCAAATTGAAGAAGGATTTGTATGGATTTAAACAAGCACCAAGGACATGGTGCAACAAGATGGATAGCTTCTTGATGATCCTAGGCTTTCCCAAGAGTAAAGCAGATTCCAACCTTTACTTCAAGGTTGAAGACAGAAGAACAATGATGCTCCTTCTATATGTAGATGACTTGTTTCTGACAGGAAAAGAGGAAATAATTAAAGATGCAAGAATGATACTTTATACAGAGTTCAAGATGAAAGAACTATGTATGACGCACTACTTCTTAGGCATGGAGGCATGAAAGAGTGCAGATGGGATCTTTCTTGGTCAAGGAAAGTATGCAGTGGAGATTCTAAAGAGATTCAAAATGTTGGACTATGAGGAAATAACCACACCTATGGAATCTAACTTGAAGCTTCTGAGTGATGCTTCATCCAAGATGGTTGATTCCAAGATGTATCGTCATATGATTGGATCATTGATGTACCTGACAAATACGGGACCAAACATATGCTTTGCAGTGAACATCCTGAGCCAGTTCCTGACGAATCCGAGACTTGTTCACCTGATAGTTTCAAAGCATGTACTGATGTACCTAAAAGGTATAGTGGATTATGGGATCAAATATGATGTGAATTAGAAGATTAACCTACACAGTTATGTTGATTCAGATTGGGCTGGTAGCACCATTGACAGGAAGAGAACCTCAGGTTGCTGCTTTAGTTTGGGATCTGGCATGATCTCCTGGTTCAACAAGAATCAAGCATGCATGGCATTGAGTACAACAGAGGCAGAGTATGTTTATGCTTGCTGTTGGGCACTGAAATTACCCTTTTTTCCTTACTCTGTTTATCCCTTTTTCCTATTTTTTTCTCCTAGTTACAACTAAATCTTTATCCTTTCTAAGAAAACAAGCATGAATTCCTAAGGTATAAATCATTATTACTTATTTCATTAATGCTTGATTTTATTCATAATTATCTACTTTATCTTTCATCTGCGCTAATTTGTCATTGGTTCATAAGAAAGTTTCAAAATATCCAGGTGTCCCAAGTGTAGCAACTCACTGGATTCAGAGATGGATGATTCCTGGAATCAATTGCATGTTTTATGATCCAATCCAAACAGTTGATGAAAGAATCTTGGATGTGCTTCCATGAATCTAGATGAAACTACCTGAGTATCTTTCCTCGTTAGCTGGAACACAGTTTGACCTAAGAAGTATTTCGAATTAAAAGCTCATTCATTGTTACGAACTGATCTTATGAAATGCAATAATAGCTGTAACAGTTCTTGTTTAATTCGGCAGCTTGAAGATCATAGATCTTCATGGCTTCCTGATATTGATGTAACTGAACTCTTCCAATTTTTGTATAAGTATGAACATGCAATTGGAACCAGGGGTTGGAAATTTGATAGAGATTATAGTAGAGGATATTGTAACTGTATTTTTGACCATTCTAATAAAAGGAGCAACAATTCTCAATACTATTTTGTTATAGATTTTGTTAATCCTTCCACAACATCTCTATTCAAAGGCATGGGCCCACCTTCTTATAGAGTTATTGGTAGTAGTATATGTTTTAGTTTAGTTATTTCCATTTAGCGTGGGATTTCAGTGTGATGCATTCATAGACAATTGCAACAACATTCATTAAACAATTGCATTATTATGTTTTCCTTCGTATTTCTATAATAGTGTGGTGTGAGAGTCGACTGTGTAGGATAATCATTTCCCTTATGCAAAGTGTGTTAATTAGCACTAGCTTTTATAGACATACTCAACTCTTGTGTGGTATTATCATTTGTCTTTCTTAGTGTTTATTGAATTAGATAGATCATTGCTTTTATGAATTGGTTGGTATGATTGATGGTTTGTGATTGTTCTGATTTGGTAAAATAGAATTTAACTTAATGCAAAAGTAATTCAAGGTTGATTCATTCTTAGATTATAAACCGTATGATTGATATTGTAGGAATCATAAGTCCTTTACAGTTTCTATATTAATGATTTAATTTGGTTTCTAAAGGAAGATGAGTTGACTGAAAAGTGAGTAGGATTGAATGATTTGTATTTTGTTCATTAGCTAGTGAAAATTTTTATGCATATTTTTAGCTAGTTACCTTTGAAATAAACAGACTTCCCTGGGTTGACAATTTATATTGAGCACTCTGCTTGTTACGAAAATTAATGAGTATATAGAGTGACCAACATTTTGGCGTTGTTGCTGAGGAAGGTAATTAATAGACATAATTATTAGTGGACTGGTTTAATTTCTTTTTAGTAGTTATGTTTTTTTGGGTGCAGGGGTGATAAAACACAAGAAACAACTGCACATCCTTCAACAGACTGAATGGGTTCCTACCCCAAGGATCATGTATGATTAATAATCTTCCATGAATACAAGAAAAACTCAATGGGAAATCCCCAGAACCCCCAAAGCACTAACTTTGTAGGTGGAAGAGGTCGTGGCTATAGCCCAGGCCTAGGAAGACATAAATTCATTGATGAATTAATTGCCACAGTTGATTCTTCTATTGGAGCTCTATATCAAGAACCATCATGTGTAAGAAGAATCCTTGTTCCTCCTAGGCTGGAGACATCAGTGTCAACTGTGGAGAGATCGACAGGAGCTGTGACACTATCTTGTGGCCCTATGGAGTGGACTCCAGGGGATAGGGGAAGTTTCATGGGGTAGGTGGAATAGAGGAGGTCTATCAAATCAATGGAGAGGAAGTTACTAAAGAAGAGTGGTTTCAGTTTTGATAGGAGTTTGAAGATCATAAGAAGCGAGAAAATCAAGAGGAAGAGGTAATCATGAATAAAGAAAATCACCATGATGACCATGAAGAAGTAGTAGGGGACAATGATAATGATAATGGAGACCTTCAGCATGAGGAGAAAATCACCACACTTTAGTTCCCTATTTGACAAACAACTAGACATGCCCCCATGAAAACAATTTCACCTTCTATACTACCACACTTTCATGGGAAGTCTATTGAGAATCCAGATGAATTCCTCTTCGAGTTCGACATTCTCTATCAAATTTATGACTATATATCTAGTGAGAAGAAGTTGGAATTATTTCCCGCTACCTTGAAGGATAATTCCTTACGATGGTTTATGAGTTTGGGTGGTGAAACTATTACAAAGTGGGATCATATGAAATAGGTATTTCTTGCAAAGTACCAAGAATATTACAGAACAAAGGATAAGAGATAAGAACTATTTAATATTGTGCAGAAAGACGATGAAAGTTTGGAGGATTTTGTGGAGAGGATTATGTATAATGTGTAGAGATCAAGCCATACCACTATTGGAAGGGATGCCCTCAAGATCATTTTGCTGCGTGGAATAAGAGAATACTGCCTTGACATGATTAATATGTTAGAGAAGGGATACATTTCCAAGGAACCTTTCAATAATATTGTGGAATTATGTCAACGATACTCTAGAGTGTCTTCCAGAACTAGTACAAGGGAGCGATGCATCTTCTCATGAGCACATAAGTCAACTAGTGGATGGGATACTTGGGAAGAGGTAGGAAACCTTATCAAGAATTTCAAAACTGACATGATGAGTTCCATTTCTTCGCATATGGATGTCATGAGAGAAAAAAATAAACAAGCAGAAGAAGATCTGGTACTTGGGGTATTCTTCCCTAAGTGTAGGAAGAAGCACCCACTAAGAGAGTTCCTACTTGATAAGGTGGAGGTATGCGGTCTATGCGATTTGGAACATGAAACCAAATATTTCCCCTCACTTCCAAATTCCAAAGCAGTCTTTCAAGAATCAACTGTGGACATGGAGAAAGCATGTTTTATCTCCCAGAAGAAGCCATGGCAACCTCAGATTCCAGGTATAAACTCAGATACTACACCTTTCAATTCCTGGAATAATGTTAATAATCAATTTCCTCCACAATTCTCATATCCTAATACACAGTGGCACCAACCTTAATAACCTATAGTGCAATATACAACCCCTTGGACTTCATGGGAACCACATCCAAACCAAAATCCCCTTCGTCTCTAGGATGGAGAAACCCTTATCGAGGGAACTGGTTTCCCCATAATCAGGTATCCTATCCATAGTATCAACAACCACAACAATAAATCTCCAATAATTCTACACCAATGGGTGCACCACTCCGTCCTCGACTGCCTGTTTAACCTAACCCCAATCCTAATAATAAGGCAGTGCAACAAGGAGAAACCTCTAGTATTCCAGCTTATTCCATTTCCCCTCTCTCTTGCAATTATTTACATTTACGATAAGGGAGGGTAGTGGAACCAACTGTCATTCAGGATGTTCCATCCTCTGTGACCGAAGAAGGAAGGAATCAACGATTTGAAAATTCATTCAGTACATCAATACCCATTATAGAGGACACTGAAACACCAAATGAAACACCGGCTGAAACACTAATTGAAACACATGGTGAAACATCAGCAGAGACACGTACTAAGAATCAACCTACAAAGTTTTTGAGAGAGCCACCGTATCCTGAACATTTAGAATTGCAACAAATAGTGGAACAACCTTGTTTCAACCTTTTAGGAGAATTGAAAAATATTTAGGTGAAGATTCCACTATTACACAATGTACCTATCTACGCCAAGACCGTTAGAAATCTAGTTATAAAAAACCAGGAAGGAATCCTAAGGATCCTCCTACAGTGCATGTAGTGGGGAATTTATCTGAACTTATGATGACGAGGGCTCTACTGGATAAATACGATGACCCAAGAAACCCCACTGTTATATATTGGGCAGACCCAGATCCCTAACCTTTTGGTTGATTTAAGTGCTTCAATAAACATTATGACCATTGAGACTGTAAATAAATTGGGACTCGCTGATCTCAAGCCTACCCCAACCGTATTGGAAATGGATGACATGTCTACTATTAAACCAGAAGGAATCTTGGACGATCTGGTAGTCTTTGTTGACTCATGGGAGTACCCTGCAGACTTTATTGTTTTACAACCTAAGTCACAGTTGGGGGGACACCCATTAACTCTAGGAAGATCATGGCTAGCCACATCAAATGCAGATCCAGACCCATGATGATTTATAATGGAATGGATATAAAAAACCTGACCTTATATCCTCCAACCAAACCTATATCACAATATGAAATTCCATTGTGGATGGATTTGGAGGAGGAGAAACATATTCAGCCATTATTAAGAATTGGGAGGGCCTTGAATTTCAAAACTGAAACCGAAGATGACACTGTTAGCACTTAAAATGTACCTCCGGTTGCAAAAACGTCATCTCAAGGTAACCACTACACCAAGCTTTAGGAAAGAAATCTCTCTTCTTTCTCTCTAGAGAGGGATCTCTCAATAGTTGTTTGACAAGGCCAAATATGTAAATAAAAAAAAATTAGATTGTATTGTTGGTTGAAACAAGGCAAGTATACATTGGGCAATGGAGTCAAAACAGTTATATATCAATCACAATGTTGTTTGCATGGAAATTTTCTAACAAAGGCATGGTAGAAATTCAGTCACAGTCAAAATGCTTGGGTCTGGTGGAATAGAAGAAATAAATAACAATCCATTAACATGGGCATCCAACAAGGATGAATCCAATGCTAACTTTAGTGGAAAGAGTTTTGTGAATATTTGAAAATAAATAGACAGAGCATAAATGTATGAATTCTGTACTATAAAAGACTCATTCAAACATGATAAGAACACATTACGGAAGTAATAACAAAAAAAACAATTACATGAGAAAAGTAAAGACAGAGTGTAACATAAACAACACAATAATATATGCAGAAAATGGCCAGCTTCGGCTCTGTGATTTTATCTAAAATAAGTCTCAAATTACAAAATCTCAACTCTCATGGGTTCCAACCCTTTTTTCATTTCATTCACTAGTTGTTATACAATTGCTCCATGAGCCGAAACAAAACAAACTGCTAAAAATAGGCTTAAATTCCTTTTACATGTGTCATTAAACACTTATTAACTACTAAATGATTTTGAAAATAAACTAAATCCTAAATAACTAATTCTTCACTAGTAAATCCTCCACGATCTTCAATATCTTCAGCCGTGTAATGTATACTTGGATCTTCCAATTTTTTCCATTGTTTTCTATTGGTCCACAGATGGAAAATACAAAGTGAACATTTCCTTTGACAACAAACGCAAATCCACATGATCCCAATATGAATAATTTTGCAAACATGCACACGCATACTTGAAATCAAATACTATCTTGAACTCATCTGCCAGCTTGTTCACAATTGTTTTTCCAGATAATGATTTCTGCATGTCAGCAAAGTTTGTATGATCCAATCTGCATTCAATTAATTTGTCCTGATATTCCTTTTGTGTCAACATGGCCCCTTTTTCTTCCCAAAATAATGGGTCTCCATTCTTAAACAAAGAATCAAAGATGTCTCTGAAAAGTTTTAACTGGTGTGCCATGATATCTATTTTATCTTGGACTGTATCCAAATGCTGATGCTTGTTGACCACTTTTCTAGCCCAAGTTATAATATATATCCTATCGTTGATATTAGCAGTCTTCAATTATTCTTTTGTTAACCCATTTAGAAAATCTATAGCACTCTTGGCATACTCAATGGGTTTCTTGTTCAATATTTCCCTCACTACTGTCACGCTATGTTTAGATGATTGAATTACAACCTCTTTATCTAGGATGTAATCCAAGTAAGGCATTAACTTGCTTGATTTTTCCATGAGGGAATCCCAAATAATATGCTTTTCTCCTTGTACTGATGACTGCCACATGACCTGTTTCATCAATTTATCATTTTTACTCTGCAACTCCTAGCACTTTGCTTCCAAGGCCTTCCTTTCTTGTTCTCTTTCTAGAGCCAAACTCTCTAGATTTTTATTCTGATTCTTCAATCCAACCAATTCCAATTATTTCATACTAACCTATGACATAGCCCGAACAATGGTTTGTTCTCCATATTTAGTAGAAAGAGGAATGATTCTATTTGCAAGTTCTTTCTATTTTTCTTGTAGCTCCTTCTCATTCTCTTGCAACTTCTTTTATAGTTCATCAAATTTAGTTTTGAGAGTTTCCTCACTCTCAACTACAAGATACATATCTCTCTCCCAATTTTTTTTCTTTTGTAGTATACTTCAATAATTTGGATTTACAATCTATTAGTGCACCATTCAAGTCTTATTTTTCATTCTCAAGCTTTGTCATCTCAGAGGATTGAATCAGTTGAGTAGATGGGATATTCAACTTCTTCTTCAGTAGTTGAATAGTATTCTCTTTTTCATTCAAAATTTTCTGTGTGGCAGACCCTTTGTCTGTGTGGCTATTAGCAGCCAACAAATATGTCTGTAACTTCTTGTTTTGTGCTTAGTAGATGCTATTCTTTATCTTCTCCTGTCTAAGTTGGTTTTCAATTTTACACTTACTGGACTACAACCTTGATAGTTTCAGTGTAGCCTTTAACAAATCAGTAAAAATAATGTCCCCAATTTTCCTAGTCAAGTGAATCATATCTGCAATGGGGATATTCTCTAGGCTCATTTTCATCTCAACAACCTTATTCTTGGTTGCTATAGCCAAATTCCGAGTGTTTTGAGAATGATCCCTAAAAGTGACTAGGGATACATCCTTACTACATATTTTCCTTACCTTTGCATACAATTTGAGAGCTTCCTCCGAAGATACATCTTTGTCATCCTTGTAATTGTAAAATAATTGTGACCTAGTTTTAAACTGTGAGGTAGAATCAGTTGGTGTCTCAGCAAACGCATACTCCTTGACCTCAAATGAAGGCCCATTTACTTTCATTTGCTTATTTTTCTTGCCATTGATGTCTGACACTTGGACAAGTTGTCCTACTTCTTCAATTTTCCATTTCTTTGGTGTTCTAGTTGTGTCTTCCTCCTCTGTGTCCATAGCATTAGAGAATTCTATTTTGTTATTTCTCTTAGGGCAACTGGTTATGGGTGTAAATTTGTCAGCTGCTGGAATCAAGGTTGAGGGGCCAAGTTGTAATGAGCTAACTTCTCTCATTGAATAAGCGGCGTCTTCTTGCATATCTATGTCTCTCCGAGTTTCATGGGGATAATCCAGCCATTTTGTAGTCTTAGCTAGACCTGCAACTTCATAGTGTTCAAAAGTTTTATTCTTACTAACCTGCTTCCTGATGGAAATGATATGATGGGGATTATAATTTATAGAAACTTTAGTTGGAAACTCCATTTCTCTTAGCATGATTTCAATCATTGGAAGGGAATATTTGTTCTTAATGATAAATGGGCCTACAACTGATGGGAACATGATCTCTGAAGACTTCTTAAAATTTATAAAATTATCATCCTCCATTATTAATTTATGTATGATCAGTTCCAAAGAAACTACTATGAAAGTAAAAAATGCAGGTAGTACATAGGGTTGATGAACAAACCCATATAACCTTATTACTGTACCATGTTAAAAAATATACCAGTCTCCAATTCTCATCTCAACAGAGAACTGTAAAATATCTTTCATTTGGGGAAAAAATCTAGGTGATTTCTTTTGAAAGAAAGCACCGTGAAACTTTGACATAAGGAAATTCACGAGCTTGCTATAATTCCTGTTCATTTCTTCTGTGAGTACCAATTCAGGGAATTGTAGGTTTTCTTCATTGAATGACAAAACATCTTCAACAAATAAGACTGGAATTTGAAACTTCTTGTTTTGTGGAAATCCACTAGTTGATAATGAATATTCTCAACTAGCAATTCATCAAATTCAAGGAAAGAAGATTAGACTGATTGACTAGTATCTTCAGACTCAACTTGACAGGTGCTAAGGGTAAACAACAAGCTCATTAGAGTTTCAGTAACCTACTTATATGTATCCAACCCTAAAAATTGACTCATGAGGGATATGATACACTAGGTTTCTTCATTAAAAAGGTTTGCATCGACAAGGAATGCCTGAATATGCAACTGGATATCACGTTTAAAACATGTCTTTTAGAAAGCCTGCTTTCTCTCAATGGTTGACTCTTTAAAGTATTGAATGATGGAATCTTCGCTAGAATCTTTGGATTTTTGACTGAATTCTATAGGAACTAAGAGGGTATTTATAATAATGAGAGGACTAAGTAGACAACGGATTTTAGACTTGGTTGTATCCATAATTATCCTCTCTAAAGAGGAGTGATTAGTAGCACACCAGTCGACAAACTTAGGACAACTTAGGGTTTGGAATGTAGAGAAAAAAATAAAATATGACCTGTAAACACTGTGAATATCTGTAACCTTGTCCTTAAGAAGTTTTGAATTGTTTTTAACAGCTTCTATGGGTCCATTTAGTAGTAATGTATCAAATATTTTTGAATCTTTGTCCTCAAATAGCTCTTCAATTTGCTGATACTCTAGGTCCTCTAACTCTTCGACCACAACCATTTAAATAGTTACTAAGTGAGTAATAAGTAGCCTATCTAGTCTGTTGACAACAAGGATGCTTTTAAGGCACCAAACTTATTTAAAAGTGTATAAATGTTGGCAAATATTACCAATTTTTAAAACGCCAACTATAAAATGATTGGCAATATTTTTCAAAAGCTATTTTAATTCCCAAGGATTTTATATCATTTATATAATAATTTGGCGATTTTTAGGGTGAAAAATTTTTACCCCATCAAAATTGGGCGAAACAGGGCTTCAAAAAATGCAAAATGGTGAATCTTTTTTTGGAGAAAAACATGGAAAAATAGCCCACTGGGCTAAAATTCGCCCCTAAAATTATCCTTGGTTGAAAAATGGTCCAAATATTTGGTCTGATCTAGCTGCTTCCGTACTGTCCTGAGTTTTTGTTTTCCAATGCACAGAATAGACAAATGACCTGATTCCATGTGCATGTACTTTTATATTATTTTTCTCTTCATATCATCCCTCCAATCTTACCAAGAGAAAATGGCTCCCATCCATCCATCATGTATCCATCATCTTGAACCGTTGATATTTCTCCCTGTTTAAACCATCCATATTCATTCTTCGCTATGCTTCCTCCCTTATTCTCCATGCAAATATCAGTTGTGAATTGAACAATAACCCCAGATCTATCCTCTGATTGATCCTAACCATTAATGACTTGCACCTTTTACTTACCTCCTCTGCCAGGCTTTACCCTCTTAAGAATCTTGCAAGTTCTCTTTCTGGAATGATTATCTGCCTTTGATATGAATGTACATAGATCGGAGCTGTTGAATTCCACCTTATCTACCAAATTCTGCTAATTTTCTCTTTAACTTTGAGAATGCATGTCTAACTAGCGAAATGGTTCCACACCGTAGATCTATATCAGATCAAATCTACACCCTTTAAATCTTCTGCCCTTTCATTCCATTCCGCAATCTCACCAAATTTACTCTTCCTCGCACCTTTAACCAACTGAATCAATATCAGCCATTGATCAAAATTATGCTTTCATTGGGACCGTTAAATGGGGAGGCACCTACTGCATTCTGCTGAGTCTAAAGATTTTACTTTGCCATGTAGTTTACATCAGCAGAATTTATCCTAACCATTGATCTAGATCAAGGTTTGATCTAAGCCTTCAGAATTTAAGGCTCCTACCCAATTCTGCATATTTCCAACATAAATTAGTCTGTGCTAGTTCCCTCAATGGAATTTATTAGGACCATGGATCAAAAACCCGCTCAAATATCCACCATTAAACATTGCCGGGCCTACCAAATTCCGCATAAATGAAAAGTTTCTTAGTCCTTACATGTTGTATCAACGTAATTGATACCTGTCGTAGATCGATTTCTCCTCCAGATCTACATTGTTGAATCATGCGGATTGTACACAATTTCACTGATTTTGAAACTTACATTCCTCGTGCAAGTTCTGACTGCAGAATTCACCTCCACTGTAGATGTCCCTCTTCTTCTGATCCTAGCCATTGAAACATGAGGAGCCTACCAAATTATGCTGATATAAGAATTTTATTTATTCTTGCATGTTCAATCAGCGGAATGCCTGGCGACCATAGATCTATTTCCACCTATTGATCTGATAGTTGATTTTTCCTACAGGTTAACACCATTCCACAAGCCATAAACATTATTTGAAACGAGCATCTTACCTCTGCAGAATTGTTTATAACCATTGATATCCATTTCTATAGATCTATGCCTTCATTGTTACTGAACTATAAAACTAGAGTAGATTTTTCATATGCAATTTATTTCGAAGGTCACACCTTATGATTTTTCAATACTTTCATTTCATACCAAGGAAAAGACCCTTCAAAACCTTCAAAACTTACTCTGCACTCCTCTAGGTCATATGATATAAACAATTTTCAACCTTACCCATCATTTTTACTGGCCTAACCCCTTCCAACCCATTAGCCCAAAAATGGTGCTAACAACTGGCTCCAATTGGGGATTCTATCCTCCCTGCAAGGTAGCAAAGAACCCCATAGACTAGTGCTTGAATTTCAAAAAACCTCAAACTTCTATTTTTTTCCTCTATATAAAAATAAAAATAAAGAAATAACGAAATATGGATACCCATACAGATCTTAGGGAATTTTATACTGGCTTCAAATCCTTTGGCTCATCATCTGTATTGATTCAAATATAAATAAATATATACACAGAATATGATACAAAAATTACCTCTTACCCTCAAGACATGTAATGTTTTAGAAATATTCCATTCACAGGGCCTCCTTTTAGCTGAGACCCATCCTGATTCCTTAGAATGAATGCATTATCCCCTTCGTATGCTGCTAAGACTATAGGATATTTAGACACTTAGGAGTTAATTAAGATTAACTTGTGTAATATATCCATTAGGTAAAGTGTGTTTCTTTAGTATGCATTTGTAAATATTCTAATCCGACGGTCACGATATGTTCTAGACATAAAGTGATCCGACGGTTCAACTTCTCTTAGATCATACCTACTATTGATCCGTAGCTTAACACTTGATTGGTCCATGATCTCTATTTAAATAGCATGGAGGGTCCTTGGCTAGTTGATCGATTATGAGAAGCTCATATGTAACTTTCTTTCTTTTGCATAATAAATTGCTCCAAGTAGCTATTTGGCTTGGGCTGTGGACTGTTTCCCTCTCAAGGGTTCTAACCACGTGAAAAACATTGGTGTATTTATCTGTGATCTATTTGTGTGAAGTGGTTACTCTAGGTGTTCGGTCCTTTGGGAGTACCCTATGTACCCAAACATGGTATCAGAGTGTTTATGAAGAACCACTTCCAGTTTTGATCAAGATATGGAACTGATGTTGTCGAAACTTTGAAAGGGTTTTGATTCTGGAGTTTTTGTGCATTTGTGTCCTATGGGAGCTATTCCATTGCATCTAGAGTGCCATTTCCATTGAGAAATAGTTTTCATTTCATCGAAAACCGTTTCTGTTTGATCCATAAACACCCATTTCAGCAAATCTGAAGGTATATTGTTACAGTGATGAATTGTTTTTTTATTATTTTAAATATCTCATATTTTATCAATTTTATTATTAGATCTTTATTATTTTAGTCTCGGACTGTTGCTTTCCCTGACTGCGTATGATCTTTGCCATGGACCTTGCGTAATCGCGGCGAATCATAAACAAAAAGGAAAAGTTTTTTTTCTTATCTTCTCGACTACATATGCTCTTTGCCGTGTACCTTGTGCGAACACGGCGAATCAGAAACAACGAGAAAACTTGAAAACGTAGACTTTTCGAGTAAGCTAACCAAGATCTAACCCCACCCATAGTGTGGAAAAGTTTTTTGTTTTTTTTGTGATTTGTAGGGAAAAAAGGAAAGCACGAAGAACAAGAGAGAAGAGTAAAAAATAAAAAATCCCCCTTCCTCTTTCCATTCTTTTACATACCTTTTAAACTTAACTCACTTGGTTCAAAGTTGCTTTATTCCTTAATAGGTCTTGAGTTCAAGTCTTATTAAGTTACTTTTAGTGCATGCAATTTCTATTTTCAAGTTACTTTATTGTAAAAGTGCATCTCACTTAAATAAAATAAAATAAAAAGTGAGTCACTTAAGTCTTTTAATTTATTGTTGCACTATTTAAAAGTAACATTATTGTAAAAGTGAACACCACTTATTTTACAAAAGTGATTGACTTAAAAAACAACTTTCTTGTATGTGATTGTCAAAGGTTCATCTTGGGAAGAAGGGGGTTCTTTTTTTTAGTTGGTCAAATTAAAATCTGCCACGCCACTATTGGGGACATCTTCAACTTTTTCTTTGATCAAGCATAACTTCATCATCCAGAATCAGTTTTCAGTGCTGTTTTTTTGAAACAACCTAATTTTTCGAGCTCTTTACATCCAGACAGTTATATTCTGCCTTTTCAGTCATTATTTTATAGTATGGCTACCCCTTGTGATATTCTACTTACCAGTTCTAACTATTTCTCGTGGAAATCTCGTATGGAAGATGTTTTACGAAGTAGAGGACTTTTCATAATTACCTCAAGGAAAGAAACAGAACCCACTGATGATGATAAGAAAATAAAATGGGAAAATAGATGTGTTGAAGCTCGTGGATTGATTGGGATATCAATCTCTACTAATTTGCTATTCCACATATCTGGAATTGATGAACCTGATAAAGGTTGGGAAAAGTTGGAATTTGTGTTTGGTAAACACAATGAAATTAGAGGTCATCAACTTGAGAATGAATTGATTTCTTTGAATCCAAGTGATTTTTCATGCATTCAAGACTATTTATCTAAGTATAAAACTCTTAGAGTCTTGTGTGTAGAATGCAAGATTAAGAAAGAAGAAAAACAATGTATTTATCATATTTTTTCCAAACTTAGACCTGCATATTCTGTTTTTGTATCTACATTTTACTCCATGAAAGAATCCTTGACTGTAGCTAGCTATCAAGAGCCTAGTCTTGAATCCTTTTGTGATTCCTTAACTAGAGAGAAAGATAAGCTCATTCATCTTGGAATAATTAACAACGCAGATACATCTAGCAAAGCCTTATTGTCCCACTAGCAAGAAAAGTCCAAGCCTCCCAAGAAACAAAATTTTCGCAATAATAAGCCAAACAACAAGGGTCCCAAACCCTCTTAGTCATCTCCTTCTCTAAAAAATGAGAAATGATCCAAGCCAAAAGGAAAGAAGACTAAGAGTCATTGCAATTTTTGCGGGAAAGATAATGATGATGAATCTAAGTGTTTCAAGAAGATGGCAGCCTTGGAAGCATCAATGAAGAAGCACCGCATCAGCCTAGAATTGTCTTCAGAATATACCTCTCATGGACATGCACTTTTTGCTTCTGGTTACTCTTATACTGCATCTTTTTCTTCTACTTCAAATGAATGGCTCATTGATTCTAGACCATCTTATCATATGGCTAAGGATCAAGCCATATTTTCTATTATGCATGAATGTAACACCAAACAAATATTTGTTGGTGATGATAGATCTCTAAGTGTTGTAGTATTTGGAACAGTTCTAGTAGAAAATGGTCATTTCAGTGATGTACTATGTGTTCCAAAAATTTCTAGCAATTTGTTATCAGTTTATCAAATTACTCATTCAAATGAAGGTAAAACTATGACGTTTACACTTCACCAAGTTGTAATCAAGGATTTTAAAAATCCTCAAAATGTCCTTGCTACTAGACCTATTGATGATATTACTAGGTTGTACAAATTTAACAAATTTGGGTCATCACATTTTCCTTCAATTTTTGTTGCTCATAGTGATAACTTGAGAAAAATTTGACATGAGCGATTTGGTCACTTAAATTATCGCTCATTGCAACAACTATGTAAATAAAATATGGTGACTGGTCTTCTGATGGTATCTTGCAAGGATGGTGTTTGTTCCAGTTGTGTACTCAGAAAACATCATGGGGATAGTTTTGACAAATGTGCCTCTTGGCACGCCTTGATTGCTTTGGAGCTTGTGCATAGTGACTTGTGTGGTCCTCTTCCATCTGCTTCCTTTTCTGGTTTCAAATATTTTTTAAATTTCAATGATGACTACTCCAGACACACTTGGGTTTACTTCCTAAAACTTAAGAGTGAAGTATTTAACATGTTCTTGGCCTACAAGGCGTTTGTTGAAAAACAATCTAGTCATCAAATTATTAAGTTAAGATCTGACAATGGAGGAGAATATGTTAACAAAAATTTCTCTACTTTCTGTATTGAACAAGGAATCCAAAAACAACACACTGTTCCATATACACCACAACAAAATTGTGTAGCTGAACGAAAGAACTACACTTTAAAAGAAATAGCTAATTGTATGATCCAATCTAAGGGACTAAGTCTTCAATATTGGGCTAAGGCCATAAATTGTGCAAATTACATAGTTAATCGCACACCAACTAAAGTTTTACAGGGTATAACACTAGAAGAAGCATGGAGTAAAATTAAACCAGATGTAAGTCAATTCCGTGTGTTTGGTTGTGAAGCATGGGCTCACATTCTAGATGAAAAATGGAAAGCATTGCAGCCTAAAAGTGAAAAGTGCATATTTGTTGGATATTCTGAAGATGTAAAAGGTTATAGACATCTTCAGTCACATTCTCATGATATAATCATTAGAAAAGATGTTAAATTTGATGAAAATCTCTTGGCCTACGAGCCTAACTTGGCGGGTGTGCCACCTTTGGCCTGCGATCCTGATTCGACGATTGTGCCTTCTTCTTCTTCTTCTTCCAGCTCCCTTGACAGGTTTCCAACTCCAGTTTTTGATGATGATAGTGAGAATGAAAATCCACCTCCGCTTGCTCATGTTCCTCCAGTTGCACCAGCAACAATGCTTCCTCGATGGGTTTGTTCAACATGTGAAGCGGCTGGTGATTTTGTCGATGTTCCTAGAGATCAACGTCGAACATGTTCTCAGTTTTAGTGAGCCTCTTCTCTTTTGGCTCAAGTTTCCAAGAATCATGATCCAGAAAATTTTGTAGAAGCTTCAGGAAATCCAGATTGGGATGCAACTATGGATGAAGAATATCGTTCCTTAATGGCGAATGATACTTGGGATCTTGTTCCTCTTCCAAAAGGAAGAAAACTTGTCAGATGTAAATGGGTCTACATAACTAAGTATGCATCAGATGGAAGTGTTGAAAGACTTAAGGCAAGGTTAGTTGCCAAAGGTTTTTCCCAAGTTGAAGGGATTTACTACAATGAAACCTTTTCTCCTGTTGCAAAAATGAACTCCATCTGCATTGTTCTTTCCCTTGCAGCCTTACATAACTGGGAAGTCCATCATATGGATGTCAAGTTTGCCTTTTTACATGGTGATTTACAGGAGGAAATTTACATGGAACAACCTCTTGGATATGTTCAGGATAACTCTAGCCTTGTTTGTCTCCTTAAGAAATCTTTATATGGCCTTAAGTAAGCTCCTAGAGCTTGGTATGCCAAAATGGATAGCTTTCTCCTTGACACTAGTTTTTCTAGATGCCATTCTGATCCCAATGTCTCTACCAAGAAACTAGGAAACCATCTCATCATACTTGTTCTTTATGTTGATGATCTTATCCTTACTGGTAGTGACCCTAAACTTTTAACCCATGTGAAATCCAATCTTAAGCAAAATTTTGAAATGTCAGACTTAGGACATTTGCATTATTTTCTTGGTCTCCAAGTCTTGCAAACCAAAGAAGGAATCTTTCTTTCCCAGTATAAGTATGCTTGTGACCTTCTTCGTTGCTTTCACATGGAATATTGTAAACCATCCCCTTCTCCCTTCCAGTCTAGAGTCAAAATTTCTACCACTTGTACTTCCCTTGAAGTAGATGCCACCTTGTATCGTCAGCTTGTTGGTAGTCTCTTATACTTGACCAATTCCTGTCCTGACCTTTCCTTTTCCATTGGTCATGTTTCCCGTTATATGCAAACACCTCATGAAATTCACTGGAAAGCAGCAAAAAGAATATTTCAATATATTTGAGGTACAATTCAGTTTGGAATTCATTAGAGTACAAGGGGGAAACCTTTGTTGTTTGGTTTCACTGATTCAGATTGGGTCGGCGATCTTAATGATCGAAAGTCAACTACAGGTTATGTTTTTAGTCTAGGATATGGACATGTCACTTGGGCTTGTAAGAAACAACAAGCTCTTGCTCTTTCTTCAACAAAAGCAGAATATCGAGTCACAGTTAATGCCAGTCAGGAAGCTTTATGGATTTGACAGATCCTTTCAGAGTTTGGATTCGAGCAGCAGTAGCCTACTCCACTTTGGTGCGACAATCAAAGTGCCATCAAGCTTGCCAAATATCTAGTTCTACATCAATGAAGAAAACACATTGAGCTACACATGCACTTCATCAGAAATCTTGTTCATGATTGTGTTCTTGAAATGCTCTATTTCCCTATAGATGATCAAGTTGCAGACATCTTCACCATGTCTCTTACAGAAGTGAAGTTTTCTAAACTTCGATATATGTTAGGAGTTCATGAATGTGTCCTTAAGGAGGCATAGGCCCTAATGCCTCCTTCCTTCTCCTAATAGTGTCACTTTTGTAAACCTTCAATCTTATCCCAAGTTGTTCTTAACAGGGGATGTTAGGACATTTAGACACTTAGGAGTTAGTTAAGATCAACTGTGTAATATACCCATTAGGTAAAGTGTGTTTCTTTAGTATGCATTAGTATGTATTTGTAAATATTCTAATCCGACGGTCATGGTATGTTCTAGACATAAAGTGATTTGATGGTTCAATTTCTCTTAGATCATACCTACCATTGATTCATGGCTTAACACCTATTTGGTCTATGATCTCTATTTAAAGAGCATGGAGGTTGCTTGGCTAGTTGATCGATTATGAGAAGTTCATATGTAACTTTGTTTATTTTGTATAATAAATTGCTCCAAGTAGTTATTTGGCTGGGGATGTGGACTGTTTCCCTCTCGAGGGTTTTGACCATGTGACAAACATCGGTGTATTGATCTATGATCTGTTTGTGTGAAGTGGTTGCTCTAGGTGTTCGGTCCTTTGGGAGTATCCTATGTACCTAAACAATGGCTACCCGTACAGATCTTAGGGAATTTTCTACTGGCTTCAAATCCTTTGGCTCACCATCTGTACTGACTCAAATATAAATAAACATATATATAGACTATGATTCAAAAATTACCTCTTACCCTCAAGACATGTAATGTTTTAGAAACATTCCATTCACAGGGCCTCCTTTCAGCTGAGACCCATCTTGATTTCATAGAATGAATGCATTATCCTCTTCATATGTTGCTATGATTGTAGGAGCAGTAATACATCCTTAGTACATAGCTTTTACCTCAGGATAACTTCATTTTCCCACATGCAATGATATCCTATGGTTTAGACTTAGGAGAGTTAATTCAACAATATATATGGTTATTTTGGCCTGTTCACACCTACAAAAACACCCTAGTTGGTCAACCTAGCCCATGTGCACCCTGATTAATGCATTGGGGCACTACCTCCTTGATTTGGGGGATCCAGGTTTGACTAAGTGCGCTAGAGGTGTAGTTGGCCTATTTTAGCTCTCCTAGGAGCATTTATTGCGACATAGAGCCTCCCACTCACCTCTATATTCTCACCCACTCTTGTCTAGGACTCGTTAATGACCCAGCACACTTCAACCGCATTCACACCTTGGTTCATGACTATTTGGGATGAGTTGGGGCTCCATTGGTCCACCTAGGGGGGATTGAGGTCAAATATCACCGTGACACATGTACCATTCCAATTGGATTCTAGAGCCTCTCAAATTTTTCCAATGTACTACAAATATATATCATACACATCTTCAAGGGGTGCTGTAATATAATGGTTTGATATTAGCACCTTTCACATGTGCTATTCAAGCTATTTCTGTCTTTTTTTTTTCTCTTGCATATTTTTCAAACACTTTGATGGTGAAATTGTTCTAGCTCCTAGATCTAACTTGAGAAGAAATTCTCCCATGGTATCAAAAATTGTTGGAGGTGCAATAAATCTTGTGAGGTTGAGTTGCTGTTTAGGGCATATTTCCAGTTTATGTGAGTGTTTTTCACTGCAGGTTCTTACAACAACTTCATGGATTCAAAATATGTTCATTTCCTTTCTCCATTAAACTATTCTGAGTGGAAGTCGAAGATGTGTGCACATCTCAAGAGGCAATGTCTCTATGATGTTTCCATTTGTGCCGTGAGAGAGCCAGATTCCTGTCAAGAGAAGTATGATTGGCTTAATGACAATGATAGAGCCTATGGAACTATGTGTCTAGATATACCTCCTAACATGCGCTACCTCCTTGATTCTGTTTATTACCCATTTGAGATTTGTAGAAATCTAGATGAAGATCTTGGCATGCATCAAGAATATGTGAGCTATATGGAGAGCAAGCAAATGGGCACCTCCTTATGTGCTCTTCCTCCTATGATCTCAGCCTCATACATTTCTCAAGAAGCTATTCGAAATGAAGAAGAAGAATTAGCCATAGATTCAACAAATGATCCAACTCAACTTGCTTCCTATGTGGCTTCCTCTCCTTGTCAAGAGCTTCCATCACTAATGCTGAAGATTTATCTATCCATTCTACACCCTTCTCCTCTATGTCTTTTGTTGCGTCGAATGGGGAAGATGTATTACTAGTTGATGTTCATAGCGAGCCTTCTCTAGAAGATGGGTTTTCTTCACATGAGAGTATTGGTTAAAAATATGGAGAGGTTTGGATTTCAAGTGAAGATCTCTCATTGCTTCACACTATTTTTCCCATATATTCCTCTAGCATCAATGGTAGAGTTCCTTCAAGTTCATATGAAGATGGAGAAGCCCTTGCCATCACAATGACGCACCTTCTTGGATATGATTACAACCTTCATTCAAAGTTGATGCTTCAATATCCTTATGACTCGCTTGGGGTCACCTATTCTCAAGCATTTTAGTCTCTTTCAGGAATGACATCTTGTTTTGTTCGAGGTTCAAGTCTAAAGAGCACCATTTGCTCTCCTATTAGTGCCTTTCAGTTGTTCTACATGGTCTAAGGATTCATCATATAGTTGTTCCTGAGTTGGTTGAGCACATTCCACTTCTTCCCAAGAAGAATATACCTCTAGACATTTTTTAGTTCGTAGTGTATGCCACCTTGCTTCTATGCCATAATCCATTTTTTGAGGGGAGGTTTTGTCCCAAGAGGTTTTCCTCCTTACCTCTGTTACATGGATTAATAGAATTTTTTTGTAAAAGGTGTCTTGTGCCTTAGTTTCCAAGGACTTAATAAATCATTAAATTGTACTAATTCTATATTAAGGGGGGGTGTAGGAGAATTAATAAATCCTTAGTACATGGTTTTGACCTTAGGATAACTTCATTTTCCCACATGCAATGATATCTTATAGTTTAGACATATGAGAGTTAATTCAATAATATATCTAGTTATTTTGGCCTGTTCACACCTACAACAAGGCCATAATTGGTCAAAATAGCCCATGTGCACCCTCATTAATGCATTGGGGCACTAACTCCTTGATTTGGGGGATCCAGGTTTGTCTAAGTGCGCTAGTGGTGTGTTTGGCTATTTTGGCTCTCCTAAGAGCATTTATTACCACCTAGAGCCTCCCACTCACCTCTATCTTCTCACCCACGCTTGTATAGGACTCATTAATGAATTAGCACACTTCATCCACGTTCACACCTTGGTTTGTGACTGTTTGGGCTGAGTTGGGGCTCCATTGGTCCACCTAGGGGGGATTGAGGTCAAATCTCACCATGACACATGTACCACTCCAATTGGTTTCCAAAGCCTCTTGAATTTATCCAATGTACTAAAAATATGTATCATACACATCTTCAAGGGGTGCTATAATATAATGGTTTGATATTAGCACCTTTCACATGTGCTATTCCAACTATTTTTGTCTCTTTGTTTTCTCTTGCATATTTTGTCAAACACTTTGATGGTGAAATTGTTCTAGCTCCCAGATCTAACTTGAGAAGCAATTCTTACAATGATGTATGTAACAAACCACATATGATAGAACTTTCCATGTTTATCTTCCCTATAAGGAGCATCCCACTTTAAGACCAAATCTTCAATTTGGAATTGTTCTTATTTAATTTTCCTGTCAAAAGTATTCTTCATCTTCTCCTAATGAGTCTGTACTTTATCATATTCTTTGTCCCTTATTTCATTCAAATATATTATTTGATTGATCCTTCTTTTCATGTGATTTGGTTCATCCTCCTACTCCCAAAACAATTTCATGACACGCAATCCCAAAGATGCTAGAAAAACAACTTCAACTCCATAAACTAACTGGAATGGTGAAATTCCAATTGCCCCTTTTGTGCTGATCCTATCAACCCACAAAACATATTTCAGCTTTGTATGCCAAGCTCTCTTGTTTTCATCCAACAATTTCTTGATTATTCTTATCATACTTTTGTTAGAAGATTCAACCAGTCCATTTCCCTATGGGTAGTAAGTAGTAGAATGGTTCAAATTGATGTGATATTTGTGGAAGAAACTTATCATCTTCTTGGATTTGAAAGCAGGTGCATTATCTATCACAATTCTCCTAGGACAACCAAACTTGGCCAAAATAAAATGTTATTCTCAAGAAATTCCATAATCACAACATATGTAACTCTTCTTGTGGGTATAACTTCAATCCATTTTGTAAAGTAGTTTGTAGCTGTCAGAATCCATCTATGTTGGCCTGAAGAATTTGGATTATTTTCCCCATTGAAATTTAATCCCCACTATTGAAAGGGTGCCTTTACTGAAATTGGATTAATAGAGAGTGGAACCAATTTCCTCTTACCATAAAATATCTGGCATTGATGACATGTAGTGGTATCCTTATAAATATAAGAAAACATAGTGGGCCAATATAAACCAGCTCTCAAAATTTTATTTGCTGTCACCTTCCAAGAGTGGTCTCCTCCACAATCTCCTTTATGAAATTCCTTCATTGTCTGCTGAGCATCATTTCCCAATAGGAAATTTAACAACACACCACCAAGGTCCTTCCAGTACAGGTGCTGATTCATGATGTAGAACTTTGTAGCCTTCAGTTTTTCAGATATAGCTCTTGTTTTACTCATTCCCGCAGGATCTTGTAGATTTTGCAAAACATATACAATATCAGTGTACCATGGAGACATAGAAAAATATGTCATTACCTGCATTCCTACATCAAGATGGCTTGAATAGTTTGACAATAAGTTAAACTGTAAAGAATCACAGTTGGAACTAGTCATCAATTTTGCTAGTCCTTGCCCCTTGATCAACTATGTAGGCTTGATTTCAAGGTCATACTCTAAGAGTACAACAATCCACTTTTCTCTCTTTCCTTTTGGATATGGCTATGTAATAATGCTCTTCACCACATTACCTGGAACATAAGCAACGATATGTGAATGGAGAATATACACTCTAAAATCATTCAATAATTTTATCAAAGCATAAACTTATTTTTCCATGATATCATACTTCAGTTATCCATATATTAATACCTTACTGAAGAAAGATATGGGCTGCTCAACATTTTGATTGTTCTCTTGCAATAAGACTCCAACAATAGTATGTTCATATGCATAAGAAAATATCAGGAAATCTTTATTGAAATGAACCTCCTCAAAAATTTACCTGTCCAATAAAAGACTGCACTTCTTTCTTTCTTTTGGGCTTCTCAACCTTTAAAATTGCATTGACCCTTTCTGGATCAATTTTAATACCATCTCTTGAAATGATACGTCCAAGATATTTTCTCTCTTCCAATGCAAAATTAGATTTCCTGGGATTCAGTGATATGACATATTTTCTTCATTTCAAGAAAACCTTCTCCAAATGTTTAACATGTTCCCCGTCAGACCTGGAATAAATAGTTATATCATCCATGCAAATAACTACAAATTTGTCTTTCTCTTATGCAAAAGAAATATCCATGGCACACTGAAATGTAGCCCCTGCGTTCATTAAACCAAAGGGAATTTTGGCATACATGGTACCCCATGGTGTAGTAAACACAATCTTTTCTTAGTCCTCAGGAAGCACTTTAATCTAGTTATAGACTAAGAATCCATCCATAGTAGAAATCCTTTTAGATCCTACTACTCTTTGCAGAATGTGATCCATCTTTGGTAATGGTGTTGATGTAAATGTAACTTTGGAATGTATTTACTTGTATTTCTTATCTATTGTAACCTGATGTTTATTCTAGGATGTACTTGTGTCATGTCATGCCCCGATGTTCCTATCGGGAGGATCTATATTGTAAACAAGTCATGTCAAGTAATTGTGGGTAACCTTCTTATTGTCTAAGAGTTAAAGTCCTCACAGTTCTGGGGCACTAGGGTTATTAGACTCTCCTAGAGAGGTCGGCCCTAGTAGGGTTTTAGTCATGTCGAGATTAGTATAAATAGAGAGCTAGACTCTCTATTTAGAAAAAATCTCACACACACTCAAGTGTAGCGCATAGTTGAGGAAGGAGAAGACACTGGGGCTAGATAGAAAGAAGGTTACTGCTGTCGGGAGATCACTTACTATTTTTGGGTTTTATTTGGTGCTGATTCTATCTCTGAGGAAGTTGTGGGGTTTTCTCCATTTATGGTTTCCCTGAGGAAAAAAATGTGTTCATTGTCTCTTGTGTTTGATTGCTATGCTTTTTATTCTCTTAGTTAAAGATCTTAATGTTATGCTAAGCTTAATGTTAAAAAATATAACATGGTATCAGAGCTAACCTGAGAAGAAGACACTGTGCAGCTATGGGAACTAGGGATTCCTACTTTGTGGATCTCTCTCCACATATTTTCAGCAAAAGAAGATTGGAATAACTCTCCTCCCCAGGGCGCATCTTTCTGTCGAATCGGAATCCAATTCTGAGGTTTTTCAGTTTTGGACCCGACACTACTGCAAGAAATTAGGGATTTTCACAGAAGAGGAACTTTTCAGTGATCCCAGGCCTGGATTGATCTCCTCCCTAAAATCAAAGTTAGGGATAAAATTCAAAGCAATTGGTTGGACATAACTCCAGAAAAGCAAAACCCTAATTTGCTCCTGAACCAGCTCTGCAGGATTTTCAGCTCCAAATACAAATCCGACATCTTGACCTGGTAAGATCTAAATATTTTGTATTTCCATTTGAGGTTCTCAGTTAATATGTCTCATCATACCAAGATTGATGAAAAGCTTGAGGGAGCTGATAACTTCCGAGCTTGGAAGTATAGGATCTCCCCGGTCCTGGAAGAAAATGAGTTGGACTCCTATATTAGTGAGAAGGTTCCAGTTCCAGAGGGAGATGAGGAAAAGGCATTACATAAGAAGAAGTTGGTTATGGCAAAGAGAATCATTGCTGATTCTATCAAGGATCACCTCATCCCACAGGCGTCCTCTCTCAAGACACCTAAAGCTATGTTTGATGCCCTAACCAAACTATTTGAAGGGAAGAACATCAATCAGAAGATGAATCTAAGGAATCAGTTGAAGAATGTAAAGATCCAGAATGCTAAGACCATCTAGTATTACTTCACAAGGGTCTCCCATATCAAATAACAACTAGAAGTTGTAGATGAAGAAGTGGAGAATGCATAAATTGTGATGACAACACTGAATGGCCTCTCTAGGTCATGGGATTCATTCATCCAAGGAATCCGTGCCAGAAAGAAGTTAGTCAAGTTCAACAGACTATGGGAAGAATTCTCTCAAGAAGAAGCTCAGATAGTAGCTTGAGAAGAGAAGATGGGAAGTGAAGATCAAGCCCTCACAGTTCACTCCAAGAAAGGAAGAATAAACCCTCATCACTCCAAAGGTAAGAACTTTTACCATAAAGATAACATTAGAAAGGACCTATCTAGATTGATATGTTATACATGTGATGAAAGAGGACACTTTGCAAAATACTGTCCTAGAAACAAGATTAACTCTCATAAGAAGAAGGGAAACAAGAGAAGACATCATGCTCATGCTGTAGAGGATGATGAAACTTCCAAGAAGAAAATCAGATATGAAAGTGAAGATTCTTCCAGTGAAGATGAATATGTTTTGATTTCCGCTCTTATGGGAAACATTACTTATGGAAGCACTGATTGGATTATAGACAGTGGGGCTTCCAAGCATATGACAAGATTCAAGGAATCCTTTGTGAAACTATCAGAACATGAATCACCTCACAAGGTGAAGCTAGGAGATGACTACCAGTATCCAATAAAAGGTAGTGGGGAATCCTCCTATAAAATAGACTCTAGAAAGTATATGACAATGAAGGAAGTATTGTTTGTGCCAAAACTCAAGAAGAACCTTCTCTCCATATCTACATTAGATTCAAAAGGAACGAGGGTTGCATTCATAGATGGTCAAGTCACCATGTGGCCAAAAGGAAAGACCATCGATGATGCAGTAGTGATTGGAGAACAAGAAGGAGGTTTGTACAAATTAAAGGGCCATCTAGAACAAGCATTTGTCCATGACACAGTAGATCCAAATGAACTTTGGCATAGAAGGCTTGCACATGTGCATTACAGAGCACTACGTATTGCAAGCAAAGCTATTGAAGGTCTTCCAGAAATCCAAGAAAAACATGATGGGGTCTACAAAGGATTTGCGAAAGGAAAGAATACAAAGAAGACATTTCCAAGCAGCGAAAGCAAATCCAAAGGAATCTTGGAAATCATCCACTCCAATGTATGTGGTCCTATGTCATCAAGCTCACTAAGAGGGTATGCATATTATGTTTCTTTTATTAATGAATTTTCTAGGAATACATGGGTTTACTTCACGAAGAACAAAGATGAAGTATTCAGAAAGTTCAAGGAATTCAAAGCCTTGACCGAGAACCACACTGAAAAGAAGATCAAGACCTTTCGATCAGACAATGGCAGAGAATTCACTTCAAATGAATTGAAAGAGCTATGCAAAGAATCAGGGATTAAGAGGGAGTTGTCCACTCTTTATAATCCACAACAGAATGGGGTTGCAGAAAGGAAGAATAGAACTATCATGGAAGTTGCAAGAGCAATGCTTCATGATCAAGATCTTCCTATGCATCTCTGGGCAGAAGCCACCAGAACAACGGTGTATGTACAAAACCATACTCCACATAGAGTACTTGAGAACAAGACTCCTGAAGAAGTATTCTCCAGCAAGAGAACATAAGTTAGCCATCTTAGAATATTCAACTCTCTTGTGTACATACACATTCCAAGAGAGAAGAGAACAAAGTTAGATCCTTTAGGTAAGAAGGGTATATTTGTGGGATATTCTGAAAACTCGAAGGCTTACATAATATATTTCCCAAGATTCAAGAAGATTGATATCAGTAGGGATGTGACATTTTATGAATACACAGCTTACAACAAATCCAGAAAGAAACCTACTGAATAATCTGAAGAAGCAGAAGCACCCAGAATTCATGACACAACCATGAATGAAGAAGCTCAAGAAGAAGATCGAGAATTTGAAGAACCACAAAGACCTGTAGATCCACCTCAGGAAAAGAATCCTCACAAGAGGAAACTTGCTTGGGTACGAGAAGTTATCCAAGGTGTGGAAAGATATGGGGCTCTAGAAGAGAATCACAGAGAAAGAAAGAGGACCAGATCCTGCTCCGGGTATGTAGCATTACTATGTGATTTCATTGATAAAGAACCTTCCAATTATGAAGAAGCGGCAGAACGAAAAGAATGGAAGGATGCTATGATCGAAGAGTATCAGTCAATCATGAAGAATGATGTTTGGGATGTTGTCCCAAGACCAAAAGGGAAACCAGTTGTAACTTCCAAATAGATCTACAAGATCAAGCATGCTGCAGATGGTAGTATAGAGAAATATAAGGCAAGATTTGTTGCTCGTGGTTTCTCCCAGAAAGAAGGTATAGACTATGAAGAAAACTTTGCACCTATGGCCAGATACACTTCCATCAGATCGGTACTTGCTCTGGCTTCACTGATGAAATGGAAGATACACCAAATGGATGTCAAGACTGCTTTCTTGAATGGTGTAGTGGAAGAGGAAGTGTGCGTGGAGCAACCACTCGATTTTGAGACACGTGACAGAGAGTCTCATGTATGCAGATTAAAGAAATCCTATATGGTTTGAAACAGGCACCCAGGACTTGGTACGGCATAATTGATAGCTTTCTATCTAGTTTAGACTTTACTAAGAGTAAAGAAGATTCCAACATTTACTACAAGGTTGAAGATGGCAACCCAGTGATGCTCCTACTGTACGTAGATGATCTGGTTGTAACAGGTATGGATGGGTTGATTGATGATACAAAGAGGAAGCTTACTGTCGAGTTCGAAATGAAGGACTTGGGTATGATGCATTATTTTCTAGGCATGGAGGTGTGGTAGAATGTAGATAGGATTTCCTTGGGTCAAGGGAAATATACAGTAGAGATCCTGAAGAGGTTTGGGATGATGGACTGCAAGGATATGGCCACACCTATGGCATTGAACCTAAAGCTATTGAGTGATGCTTCATTAGTGACAATTGATGCTACAATGTATCGTCAGATGATTGGGTCCTTGATATACCTGACGAACATGAGACTATATATTTGCTTTGCTGTGAACACCTTGAGCCAGTTCCTGACATATCCGAGACATGTTCACTTGATTGTTGCAAAGCATATTCTAAGGTACCTAAGGGGTATAGTTGATTATGGGCTCAAGTATGAGTCAAATCAGAAGATTAACCTGGAGGGTTATGTTGATTCAGATTGGGAAGGCAGTGCCATTTATAGGAAGAGCACTTTAGGTGTTGCTTCAGTATGGGATCGGGTGTGATCTCTTGGTTTAGCAGGAAGCAATCTTGTGTGGCACTTAGTACAACTGAAGCAGAGTATGTCGCAGCTTGTTCAGCTAGTTGTGAGGTAGTATGGATGTGGAAGCTACTGTCTGATTTATTTGATCTCCAGTTGGATGCTACTTGTATACATTGTGACAACCAGAGTTGCGTGAAGTTGTCAGAGAATCCAATGTTCCATGAAAAGTCGAAGCATATCGAGATAAAGTATCACTATATCAAGGATATGGTGCAGAGGGGAGCAGTAAAGCTCTAGTATGTTGCAACAGAGGAATAGATAGCTGATATGTTGACGAAGCCATTGGCTAGGGTGAAGTTCGAGTACTTCAGGGAGAAGCTTGGTGTTCTCCATATCGAGGTTTCCTCCAAGGGAAAATGATGAGAGCCATAGCCATTCTGACATTGTGAGAGGATTGGTTCCTTCCATGGTCAGATGTAAGGGCTGATCCATTCTGTCATGGTGAGAGCATTAGTTCCTTCCATGACAAATATGAGTGCTGAGCCATTCTGATATGACTGTAGGATTGGTTCCTACATGATTAGATATAAGGGCTATTTCCATTCTTGGAATGGAGATGCCTGGTGAGGTATTAGGAATACTTGGTATGGGATTGAGGGCCATTTTGATATGACTGTGAGATGTGTTCTCACATGATCAGATATGAGTGCATGGCCATTCTGATGTGATAGAGGGATGTGTTCCCACTTGATCAGATGTAAGGGCTAAGACATTCTGTCATGGCTAAAGGATTGGGTTCCTTCCATGTTAGATGTGAGTGCTGGACATTCTGACTTGGTGTTAGATATAAGGGCTACCACTATTCTTGGAATGGAGCTACCTGGTGAGGTACCAGGAACCCTCAGTCTAGGACTGAGAGCCATTCTGATGTGACTGAGGGATGTGTTCCCACATGATGATATGTAAGTGCAGAGCCTTTCCACAAATGATAGTAGGCATGTCCTATCATGCTGGTGGATGTGAGTGCTAGCCTTTCTATAGATGATAGTAGGTGTGTCCTATCATGCTAGTGGATGTGAGTGCTTCACCTTTTCACAGATGGTAGTAGGTGTGTCCTACCATGCTGGTGATTGTAAGTGCTGTGCCTTTCCATAGATGGTAGTAGGTGTGTCCTACCATTTTGGTGGATGTGAGTGCTATTCCCTTCCACAAATGATAGTAGTTGTGTCCTATCATGTTGGTGGTTGTAAGTGTTGAGCCTTTTCATAGATGATAGTAGTTGTTTCCTATCATGCTGGTGAATGTGAGTGCTGGTCCTTTCTGATGTGATTGTAGGATTGGTTCCTACATGATCGGATGTGAGTGTTGGGTGTGCCTTTCTGACGAGTAGGTCAGATGTAAGTGCTGGATGGGACATTCTGACTTGGTGTTAGATATAAGCACTGAAGAAGACCTACATGGAGGCTAGGCCTACAAGCAGCATGAAAAAGGGCTGGATCTGTAGAACTTCCTGTGATGAGAAGAATCATGAGATAGCACCCATGATGATCTAGTAATGATGATTCAGTAGTGATGATCCAGATCGAGTGATGATCTAGATCTAGTGATGATGTCCAGTGATGATCCAGACCGAGTGATGATATAGATCCAGTGACAATGTATAGTTATGATCCAGGTCCAGTGATGATCCAGATCGAGTGATGATCTAGATCTAGTGATGATGATCTAGATCCAGTGATGATGATCCAGATCAAGTGATGATCTAGATCCAAAGATAAAGATGACTTGAAGATGAAGATGACTTGAAGATGAAGATAACTTGAAGATACATATGACAAGATGATCCAGAGAAGAAGACCGGTGATGAAAATTGTGTCGAGAGAATACCTTCCTAGTTAAGAGGGAGTGTTGATGTAATTGTAACTTCGGAATGCATTTAATTGTATTTCTTATCTATTGTAACCCGATGTTTATTCCAGGATGTGCTTGTGTCATGTCATGCCCCGATGTTCCTATCGAGAGGATCTATATTGTAAACAAGTCATGTCAATTCATTGTGGGTGACCCTCCTATTGTCTAAGGGTTAAAGTCCCTGCATTTTCGGGGCTCTAGGGATATTAGACTCTCCTAGAGAGGTTGGCCCTAGTAGGGTTTTAGTCATGTCAGGATTAGTATAAATAGAGAGCTGGACTCTCTATTTAGAAAACATCTCACACACACTCAAGTGTAGCGCATAGTTGAGGAAGGAGAAGACACTAGGGCTATATAGAAAGAAGGTTACTGCTGTCAGGAGATCACTTACCGTTTTTGGGTTTTACTTTGGTGCTGATTCTATCTCTGAGGAAGTTGTGGGGTTTTCTCCATTTATGGTTTCCCCAAGGAAAAACACTGTGTTCATTGTCTCTCTTGTTTGATTGTTGTGCTTGTTGTTCTCTCAGTTAAAGATCCTAATGTTATGCTAAGCTTAATGTTAAAAATCTAACAAATGGGTAGTTGTATTTCAATGAAACTTTGTTAAGATTTCTAAGATCCACACAAAGTATGATTTCACCGTTCTTCTTTCTAACATGTACTAAGTTATCCACCCTTTTAGAAAATATCAAAGTCACAATAATTTTAGCATTGGAAAGCTTTTTGATCTCTTTCTCTATTACATGCAACAACATGGGGTTTATTCTTCTCAATTTCTACTTGAAAGGTTTTTCTCCAGAATTTATTGGGATAGTATGCTGTATGATAGAAGTGTCATACTCTTTCAGGTATTCATAGATCCAAGCAAAAACATATGTATATTTCTTCATTAAATTGATATAATTTTCTTTTTCTTTCGCAGGAAAATTCTTAGACAACTTTATAATCTGAGGCGTTTCTTCAGTGCCAATATTTTGATCTTCAACTTCATTATCAACAGGTTTAACTTTGGGATCCTTAGCAACATCATTCTGGTCAAATGAATTTTTTAGGGTAATTAGACCTCTTGGGATAAAATTACTCTTCAACTGAATTATGTCCTTTCCCCTATCATATTTTTTAATTTTTTGTTTTCAATTTCTTCATCATTAGTCTGTACATCATCTTGGAAGTTCTCTAAATTTTCATTCTCTGTATCAATGTGAGTATTTACAAATTCATTAGACATCTCTAAAAATCTATTTATGTGCATATCACCGTAAAAAACTTTCTGGTACTAGGATTTGTCTGGTATAGAGGTTCTATTCATAATTATTATTTTATACCTTTTTTTCTTTTTGAGAATAAACAAGAGTTTTGAAATTACGAGCAGCCATAGGAAAAGACTCAGCTACATGATTATCACATCTGGGAACCACTATGATTTTATGCTCTGTAAAATAATTACCAAACATGTCCCAAACTTCATTCCTGTAAGCTCTCATCCTGGGATGTTTTTTTTAATAACTATCATTCACTTGGTTTATTACAAGTTCAGAATCCCCAAATAATTCTATCCTTTTCGCTCCCATATCTTTTAAAGCATTTAATCCTAGTAGCAGAGCTTCATACTCAGCTACATTATTAGTACATTCAAAATTCAATTGATAAGACAAAGCTTTAAAATCTATGATTGGAGACATAATGTACACACCACCACCAACACCAACACGATTCTTACTTATGGACCTATGAAAATACATAGTCCACAATCCTTCTTCATTCTGCTTCTTCTCCAAATCTTCTTGTTGTGCAACAAATTCATGATCCTCTTTTAACTGTATTTGTATAGGCATTTTAGGATCAATGTGAGGCCATCATTAAAAAATATAGATGATCCTAAATTAGTATCAACAACATAAATAGGATGATTTTCAGGTTTGTCTTGATTGCTGACCTCACAGGCTAACCCATTCTCACTATACAACCTGCTGCTTTCCTTCAAACAAAGGTATAGTGGCATATGACATATCCATTTCCAGAGTTCCTTTCAAATTTCATGCCCAAGATCTTGACAACAACATACCATACTTGGGAGTAATATCATCAACTACAACATCCATAACAATGGTCTTGGCTGGAAGTTGTGTAAGGGTTACCACCATATCTTTTTATCAATCCTAGACATCTGAATTTCCTAGAATCAATTGAATATAGGTCTTTGTAAGGCCTAGTAATATCCAATCCCAGAATTTATACTACCACCCTTGGCATAAGATTATGAGATGTACCAGAATCTAACATGGAATTGTGAAAAATCATATAATGTACATTAAGAATTGGATAAAAAGGAGGGACTTCCTCATCATCTATTCTTCCAATTTTAGGCCCAAGAAAAATAGTAGGAGCATTATCTGTGACTTATAAAATATCTGGTTGATTTTCACCTTGATTCTTGACCATTTTTGTAAATTGTTTCCCTGTATTCATTGTTCCTCAATAGTTCGTTAAAGGGAATAGAAATTTTTATTTTTGACAACTCAGACTACAGATTGAAGGATGAAATTGGTCTATCTACATCAGTTGATACTAGTTGTTTATTTTCTTTTGAATTTTGTTCTTTATTTTCTAATTTTTTTTGTATGGTGGTATTTTTTTCCTTGAATTTTTTTGGGTATTGGAAAGCTGATTTGAGTTGGGCTTCCCTTTATTTATAATTACATCATGGCTTCTCAACTTTAAGTTTTTCTAAAAATCATCAGTGGTGTTTTGGTACCCTATGTGATATTGTTTCGAGTCCATATTTGAAATAGAACTATCATCTTCTTGAGAAAACACATTATGCTCTTCCTCAGTTAAGAGTCTTTCAGAATCAATATCATTAAAGTGATGAATCTAGTTATCCATTGGATCTTATTATCCCTTATCATCAACCAAATTTTCTGGGAATGGTCGTCTAATTTGATGATCATTAGGGTTTATTTGGTTTCTTTGAGGAGGAGGTCTTATAAAATTTGGATTCCTTATTTGATTTTTCAGGATGCTCTCTATTAGGTGGTATATTGTCTAGAGCCATCCTGTCCATCAATTTCTCCATAGTCTTCATCATCATCTCAAATTTTACATCGCTTGCAAAGAAGGGACATAAGTGGATGGTCGATTTTCTTGTCTTCTCCTATCTGTCTCTACCCTATTTTTCATTTTCCATGAGGCCATCAAGTTTGCTTCTACTTCTAGAGAATATTTAAACATAGTAGGAAAACTAGTAGACTTTCTTTCTCTTAACAACAATGAAAAATCACTTTCAAAGGCATATGCACAATGAAGTTTAGAAACACCTGCCAAGGGTTTAAAATCAACAGGAATTGAATTGTATACCCTCATAAATCTGTTGGAAAACTCATGTACATATTCAAAGTTCCCATTTTTAAGATTATTGTATTGTGATAGTATTTGTAAAGGGATCTTCTTTGCCTCCCACCTATCCAAAAATAATGTTTGGAAAGCTTAAAAAATGGGAATAGAACCTGTTTGCAAGTCCTTTAACCACCTTTTGGAATTCTCAGACATACTTTGTGCAAACAACCTCATTTTTGCAACATCATAATATACCTCCTCCAAGTCTATAAAATCTTCAAATTTGTCCATGTGATATCTTGCAGTAAAATTCCCCTCCCCATCAAATAAAGAAATTCTTTGTGAATAATTTTGAGGAAGATCATGTAAAGCAGAAGGAAAATCCAAAGGTGCAAACCTGTCTACCATTACTCTAGGGGGATTTTGAACAACAAGAGGATTCTAAACAATAGGATGGTTTTGAGGAGGATTAGGAACATGACTAATAGGTTGAAACTGAACAGTTTGTGGTGGAGAATTATTTCCTTATGATTTCACAACATTTTGTAAGTTATTCCACAAGGAATCTAACAAGTATGATTTAAATCTATTGGGATTGATCTCTGTTCTATTTAATTCTGATTCAGATTTTGATCTCAATAAAGACTTTCCAATATTTACTCCCAATTCTAAATCTTTAAAACTATAGAACTCTTCTTGAAATAAAGACCTGTTAATTTGAGAAGTACTAACTTTTTCTTTTCCACTCCTACCTCTAAACACACTTTCTAGGTTTTCCACGCTTTGTAAAATTTCAAAAGTAGGATTACCTCGTGTGTGTTCCCTCACAAAATCTAGGATGTCTTCTGAACTGTTCTTTAAAAATCAACGTGGAGTCGCCAGGGAAAATGTACAACAGTCCTATGCTGCAAAAATTTCTGTTTTCTTACAGAAATCCTATTTTCTTTGAAAACTTGAAATCCTTTGTCATTCCTCCCAGGGTAAATTTGAATTCTCATTCCTCAGTAACGATGCCAATTGTTAGTACTCAAAATGTACCTCTGGTTGCAAAAATTTCATCTAAAGATAACCACAAAACTAAGCTTCTCTTCATAGAGGGATCTATCAATAGTTGTTTGACAAGGCCAGATATGTAAATATAATAAAAATCAGATCGTATTGTTGGTTGAAACAAGGCAGGTATACATTGGGAAAAGGAGTCAAAACAATTTTATATCAATCACGATGCTGTTTGCATGGAAATTTTCTAACAAAGGAAGGGTAGAAATTCAATCAAAGTCAAAATGCTTGGGTCTGGTGGAATAGAAGAAATAAATAATAATCCATTAACATGGGCATCTAATAGGGATGAATCCATTGCTAACTCTTGTGGAAAGAGTTTTGTGAATATCTGAAAATAAATAGACAAAGAATAAATGTAAGAATTCTATACTATAAAAGACTCATTTCAGACATGATAAGAACACATTATGGAAGTAATAGCAATATGCACAATCACATGAGAAAAGGAAAGACAGACTGTAACATAAACAACACAAGAATATCTGCAGAAAATGGCCAGCTTCGGCTGTGTAATTTTATTAAAAATAAGTCTCAAATTACAAAATATCAACTCTCACTGGTTCCAACCCTTTTTTCATTGCAATCACTAGTTATTATACAATTTCTTCGTGAGATAAAACAAAACAAACTGCTAAAAATAGGCATAACTACCTTTTACATGTGTCATTCAACACTTATTAACTACTAACTAATTTTGAAAATAAAATAAAGCCTAAATAACTAATTCTTTAGCAGTAAATCCTCCACGATCTTCGATATCTTCAGCTATGTAATGTATACTTGGATCTTCTAAAATTTTCCTCTATTTTCCATTGGTCCACGGATCACAAATCCAAAGTGAACATTTCCTTTGACAATGCGTGCAGCTTCACATGATCCATATATGAATACTTTTGCAAACATGCACACATGTCCTTGAAAGCAAAGAATATCTCAAAATCATCTGCCAACTTGTCCACAATTGTTTTTCTAGATAATGATTACTTCATGTCAGCAAATTTTGTATGATTCAATCTATATTCAATTAATTTGTCTTGATATTCCTTTTGTTTCAGCATGGCCCCTTTTTCTTCCCAAAAGAATGGGATTCCTTTCTTAAACATAGGATCAAACATGTCTCTGAAAATTTTTAATTGGTGTGCCATGATATCTATTTTAGCCTCTAATGTATCCAAATGATGATGCTTGTTGACCACTTTTCTACCCCAGGTTATAATAGATATCCTATATTTGATATTAGTAGTCTTCAATTCTTCTTTTTTTAACCCATTTAGAAAATATATAGCATTCTTGGCATAGTCAATGGGTTTTCTGTTCAATATTTCCCTCACTGTTGTCATGCTCTATTTAGATGATTGCATTACAACCTATTTATTCAGGATGCAATCTAATTAAGGCCTTAACTTGCTTGCTTCTGCTATTAGTGCATCCCAGATAATATGCTTTGCTCCTTGTACTAATGACTTCCATGTGACCTATTTTAGAAAATTTATTATTTTTACTTTGCAACTCCTTGCACTTTACTTCCCAGGCCTTCCTTTTCATGTTCTCTTTTTAGAGCCAAACAATCCTGATTTTTATTCTCGTTCTTCAATCCAACCAGTTCCAATTATTTCAGACTAGCCTGTGACATAACATGAAAAATGGTTTGTTCTACAGATTTACTAGAAGGAGGAATGATTCTATTTGCAAGTTCTTTCTATTTTTCTTGTAGATCCTTCTCTTTCTCTTGCAACTTCTTTTCTATTTCATGAGATTTAGTTTTGAGAGTTTTCTCACTCTCAACTACAAGAGACATATCTCTCTCCCATTTTTTTCCTTTTCAGATTACTGTCACAATTCTCCTAGGACAACTAAACCTGGCCAAAATGCTATTCTCAAGAAATTCCATAATCACAACATATGTAACTCTCCTTGTGGGTATAACTTCAATCCATTTTGTAAAGTAGTCTATAGCTGCCAGAATCCATCGATGTTGACCTGAAGAATTTGGATTATTTTCCCCATTGAAATCTAATCCCCACTATTGAAAGGGTGTCTCTACTGAAATTCTATTAAGAAGGAGTAGAACCAGCTTCCTCTTACCATAAAATATCTAGCATTGATGACATGTAGTGGTCTTTTTATAAAAATCAGAAAACACAGCGGGACAATATAAACCAACTCTCAAAATTTTATTTGTTGTCACCTTCCAAGAGTGGTGTCCTCCACAATCTCCTTTATGAAATTCCTTCATTTTTCGTTGATCTTCATTTCCCAATAGGAAATTTAACAAAAAACCACTAGGGTCCTTCCAGTGTAGGTACTGATTCATGATGCAGAACTTTGCAGCCTTCAATTTTGTAGATATAGCTCTTGTTTTAATCATTCTTGTAGGATCTTGTAGATTTTACAAAACATATACAATATCAGTCTACCATGGAGAGATAGAAAATATGGCATTACCTGCATTCTTGTATCAAGATGGTTTGAATAGTTTGACAATAAGTTAAACTGCAAAGAATCACAATTGAAATCCGTCATCAATTTTGCAAGTCCTTGCCCCTTGATCAACTATGTAGGCTTGATTTCAAGGTCATACTCCAAGAGTACAACAATCCACTTTTCTCTCTTCCCTTCTGGATATGGTTGTGTAAGAATTCTCTTCACAACATTACTTGGAACATAAGAAACAATATGTGAATGGAGAATAAACACTCTGAAATCCTTCAATGAGTTTATCAAAGCATAAGCCTGTTTTTCCATGATACCATACTTCAGTTCTCCATATCTTAATACCTTACTGAAGAAAGATATGGGTTGATCAACATTTTGATTGTTCTTTTGCAATAAGACTCCAGCAATAGTATGTTCAGATGCATAATAAAATATCATGAAATCTTTATTGAAATATGGACTTACCAAAACTAGAGCTTCAGTAATGAACTTTTTAATATCTTTGAAAGAATTTCTGGCATCCATTGTCCATTTTATCTCATTCTCCTTTTTCAACATATGAGTAATGTTCCTCAGTATTTCAGAACAACTAGGAATGAACCTCCTCAAAAAAATTACTTGTCCAATAAAAGAATGCACTTCTTTCTTGCTTCTGGGCTCCTCAACCTTTAAAATTGCGTTGACCCTTTCTGGATCAATTTTAATACCATCTCTTGAAATGATATGTCCAAGCAGTTTTCCCTCTTCCAATGAAAAATTAGATTTCCTGGGATTCAATGTAATGACATATTTCTGCATTTCAAGAAAACCTTCTCCAAATGTTTAATATGTTCCCCGTCAGACTTGGAATAAACAGTTATCTCATCCATGTAAACAACTACAAATTTGTCTTTCTCTTCTGCAAAAGAAATATCCATGGCACGCTGAAATGTAGCCCATGCGTTCATTAAGCCAAAGGGAATTTTGGCATACATGGTACCCCATGGTGTAGTAAACACAATCTTTTCTTAGTCCTCAGGAAGAACTTTGATCTAGTTATAGCTTGAGAATACATCCAGAGTAGAAATCCTTTTAGATCCTACTACTATTTGCAGAATGTGATCCATCTTTGGTAACGGGTAGTTGTCTTTCAATGAAACTTTGTTAAGATTTCTGAAATCCACACAAAGTCTAATTTCACCGTTCTTATTTCTAACATGTACTAAGTTATCCACCCATTTAGAAAATATCAAAGTCAATAATTTTAGAATTGGAAATATTTTTGATCTCTTTTTCTATTACATGCAACAACATGGGGTTTATTCTTCTCAATTTCTGCTTGAAATGTTTTTATCCAAGATTTATTGGGATGGTATGCTGTATGATAGAAGTATCATACTCTTTCAGGTATTCATAGATCCAAGCAAAACCATATGTATATTTCTTCATTAAATTGATATACTCTTCTTTTTGTTTTGCACGCAAATTCTTAGACAACTTTATAATTCGAGGCATTTCTTCAGTGCCAATATTTTGATCTTCAACATCGTTAGCAACAGGTTTAACTTTGGGATCATTAGCAACATCATTATGGTCAAACAAATTTTTTAGGGGTATTAGACCTCTTGGGATAAAATTACTCTTAAACTGACTTATGTCCTTTCCCCTATCATATTTTTTGATTTTTTGTTTTCAATTTCTTCATCATTAGTTTGTACATCATCTTGGAAGTTCTCTAAATTTTCATTTTCTTATCAATGTGAGTATTTACAAATTCATCAGATATCTCTAAAAATCAATTTATGTGCATATTATCATAAAAAACTTTCCAGTATTTGGAGTTGTCTAGTATAGAGGGTCTATTCATAATTTGGATTTTATACCTTTTTTTTCTTAGAATAAACAAGAGTTTTTAAATTACAAGCATTCCTAGGAAAATAATCATCTACATGATTATCACATCTAGGAACCACTCTGATTTTAAGCTCTGTAAAATAATTACCAAACATGTCCCAAACTTCATTTCTGTAAGCTCTCATCCTGGGATGTTTTGTTTAATAACTATTATTCACTTGGTTTATTACTGTTGGAGTAGGGTCCCACAGCTATAGGAGAAGGTGCCATTTTGGCGGATAGATAGTTTTGGCGAAGATATAAGAGATAAGGTAAAGCTATGACGCCGTAGCATGTTTCTAGCTGCAGATCAGAGCTGAAAACTATGACTATCAAGACAGAGAAGTCAAAGAAGACGACAGTACCTCAGTGGCCAAGAGGAGAGAGCTCACCTACTGCACTAAAGGCAGTGGCCGAGAAGAGAGAGCTCACCCACTGCATTGAAGGCAGTGGTAGAAGACAAGAGGGCTCAGCTACCCTCATAAAGGAAAAAGGGCAACGAGGCCAAGGTATTGAAGGTGAAGGACAGAAAAGGGAAGCGGCACCCAGTAACCATGCTCAGTGTCGGGAAGCATGGAAGACTGAAGAGGGCAGTGATGTGATGGAAAGCGGCTACTCCAAGTACACATACGTCGACTGTCACTAGTTAGGGTTTTTGGGTTACTGTTGGGACAGGCCCACAGTGTTGTAATGGCGAGACCTTCGGGCCACCTATAAAGGTATGTATTTTGTATTGTAAAAGGTTAGCTAGTAGGCCAGTTGATTAGCTATTCAGATAGATAGAGTCAATTAGTTTGTTAGCTCACAGTCATTTTGTAGTGTAAGAGTCGAGCTTTGGTCCTGTTATTCAATTTGTAAAATCTTACCGTAACCAGCAGCTGGCTCATAGAAGCATGTATGTAACAATCCGCAGGGATTGAGAGAGAGAGAGAGAGAGAGAGAGAGAGAGAGAGAGAGAGAGAGAGAGAGAGAGAGAGAGAGAATATTGTAAGAAGGCAATATATAGTAAGAGAAGAGATCTAGGAGAGAAGGGCTCCCAGCAGTGAGTGCGGAGTTACCCAGAAGATCTCTAGCTACACACAGGTTGCAGCAGAACTGTGTACTCTCTCAAGATATAATAAACACAGTTCTGTGGACGTAGCTTCTACCCTGGAAGTGAACCACGTAAAACCAGTGTGTTATGTGATTATTTCATGTGATTATGCTTTACTTAGTCGATATTTGTTATCTTTTACATGAATGTTGCATATCAGTTAGTAAATGTCTGTATGTCTCATTCAGTTACAACATTATTGAAGGTTAAAGGTGGATTTACATGTATCAAGCGCCTGCATATGAGTTTATCAATGCTTGTTTCACACAGTAATAAGTCATTCTGTTAAAGTGTTTCCAGTATACTTATTCGAACAGTAAGTATAGTTGAGGTAGAGTGTGTTGAACTATGGAAGTTCACGTCAGAGTGTTTAATATCTTGTTGAAAGTTAGCCAAGTCATTCCACCCAGTGTGATAGCCTTTAGACCGTGAGGGTCACAGTGGGCTGTACTATAGTAGATATCGCGTTAACAGTAGGCGATATCGCATCATCAGAGGAGCTGCAGTGTGAGAAAGCGCAGATCGTGAGTTAAGAGGAAGAGAGAGTTGTACATCGCCAGAGTCGCTACGATGTGATAGGAGTCCTTCCCCTGTTAGAACCCACGAGGAAGAGAGACTGCGCGTCGAGGAGAGAGACCTTGCTGGCTAAGAAGAGCTGCGAGACCCCAAGATGCTACAGAGCCTGGTCAAAGACACTTGGGTCTTTGGCCAACCCATTAGAATCAATTTGGGTGAGACTTCAGGCCACTCCCCGATCTGTCACCGAAAGGGCCAGTGAGCTAGGGGTGTTGTTAGTACATTACAGTAAACCTGGGTCTACCCATATAACCAACAAATGGTTTTGTTGCCGGTTTTGAAAAAACTGAGCACTGATGTTCTGTTGGAATCCTACTAAAGATGAACTCAACCAGTGGGTTGGGTCTAAGAAGAAAGAATTTGCTGAACAAGAGAACAAGAGTCTTAGACTGAGTACAGAGGACTGGTTGCAAAAAAATATCTTTACAGATCTGCATACGATATTTTTTGCGACCTATGGAAATGAGCTGTACGACTGGTTATCAAAGTTAACTGATCAGAGCATATTCAGAAAGAAAAGAAACATTGTCTGGACACCAGAGCTGATTCAGACTGTGAAGAGCCTTGATAATCCCATTACGAGGACAGTAGACTTCTGGCTTGCGAGTGTGCTAGAAGGCTTCATCACAGAGTTTGCAGTTGAATAGAGAAAAATATTCAGTGAGGCTGAGCGGTACTTCTTCAAAGGATATCGCGGTAAGTACCTAAACTCTTTAAACTTGTCCATTAAGATGTTATTACATGAAAAAGGAGTAATGGATATAGTTTTAGACCAATAAGTTAAGAAAGTGTGATGTCACAAGAGTTTGAGAGTGATTTTGATGATATTGGACATACACATAGTGGAAAGAAATATAAAGTAGATTTCAGATCTCCCATATTTGAAGACAGTTCATATAATATTAGACAACAGAGTCATAGTAATATAGAAAGAACAGAAGGGGGTATCCCTTACCACCCTTATACCCCACAGAAACAGACCGGGACTCAGAACAATCCCATAGAAACTCCATCTAGTAGCTCGCAGACAGTACATACTATTGCTACATCACCTCCACCTACACCACCGAGTGGTAGTAACACAGCAAACCAACACCCACCACGCAGAAATAGAATGGGGGATGATATGAAGTTACCTACCTTTAAGGGTATAGGGGAAGAAGACCCAGAGAAACACTGGGTTCTATGTGAAGCCGTGTGGACCATTAAAGGAATCCACGATGATAATATTAAACTTGTACAGTTGGTCACCACACTTAGGGAATGAGCCTTAACATGGTATATGAAGTATACCTCAGCGATACCCAAAACACTTGTACAGGTCAGGACCGCCATGATCAAAGAGTTTAAGAAACCGAAGTCTAAGTCACAGTGCATCACAGAGCTCAAAGACATTAAACAATTACCTACAGAGTCAGTATGGGACTTTGACCAGAAATTCAAAGCCCTCATAGACCAAGTCAGCTTTGAGTTTGCGCCGGAGCAGCATAAGGAATGGTTTATTGCAGTGCTGCTCCCTCACATCAGACTGCCATTAATGCAGCAGAGACTCCATACGTAGGATGAAGCGTTGGAGATGGCAATGAAACTAGAGGCTTCACCTCTAGCTGAAACCAACACAGGTATGACAAACCTGCAAAACTAGTTAGCAAATATCATGTTACAGATGCATGAGATTAGAAAAGGAAAAGAGATTGCACAAGACATATGGTGTATCAAGTGTAAAGCACAAGGCCATACTAAAGATAACTGTCTGGTATTTGTTGAATACTTAGCAAGTGGGGCTCCTAACCCCTTAGCACAAACTCAAGGGCCATGGTGTGAACTATGCAGAACAAGAGGACATCTACCTCAGCAATGCCCTTTACTTTAGAAGTATATATAGACACCTAAGAAATTATACTGTACCTTCTGTAAGTTAGTAGGACACGATGACCATACCTATAGAGCCTATGATCTCATGTTAGACAGAAAACATGACTTGTACAGAGTCCAATCGGAGACACAAGGTCCAGCAGCAGGACCACAACATGATCCAGCTCATGTTGGCCGTGGAGGAGGATTCAGAGGATGAGGTCGTGGAGGAGGCTTTGGCCGTGGTCATGGACCAGTCACTTGTTACAACTGTGGAGTTGTAGGACATTATGCTAGGGACTGTTAGAGCCCCACTACAACATGTAATTATTGCAAATCTTACGATCACGCTATAGAAGAATGTCTTACCTTGATAGCCAAGATCAGAGAACCTAAGCCAATAGTACACCAGAACATCCAGCTTATTGCTGCTAAGTAGGAAGAGCTAGAACCAAGAGTCAACATTGTGACTCGTAGCGGTGCTTCCACTAGTGGCACACTGCAGGTTAGTGAAAAGAACACAGGACTGGAGTGGGTGCGCAAAGTTACTAATAAATCAACACCACTCGACCTGCAGAAAAATAAAGAAACATTTCAGGAAGCTAAAACTTTCTTTAATGAACCTATACAATCAGAACCCCAGGTACTGCCGTCTAGGGGCATACCGCAGCAAACACCTTGTGGCTTTAGTCCTGTGGAGACATTGCAGGCTACCACATCAGGAAGATGTGATGAGGATGAGTCGATAGGAAGCGTACAATCCTTCCTGCGGAGTTGTCTAAAACTTGTAAGAAATGAGAAAGCTATTAGAGAGATTCAATGCATCATAGATCAGTATCCTCCATCTTCTTCCGTGAGCAGTGCACAGTGTGCTGTTCATAATATTATGGGCCATACAAGAACATGAAGAGAGATGTGACTCATAGCACAAGTTGGAGAATTTGAAATGGATGAGGTGATCCTAGATCTAGGATCAGAGGTAAATGTTCTGACTAAGAAGACATGGGAACAGATGGGTAACCCTAAGTTAGTCAGATCACCTATCCATTTGAGATTAGCTAATCAACAGAGGGTATCACCACTGGGTTGACTACTATAGGTGCCAGTTGACATTGACGGAGTTTGCAGCTTTGCAGACTTTGAAGTTACAAAAATAATTGGTGATAGTAGACCATATCCAACATTACTAGGAATTGATTGGGCGATCGGTAACATGGCCATTATCTACCTAAAGAGAAGACAAATGACCTTTGAGGATACACAGATCCGGGTCATCGCACCGTTGGATCCATTTTAGGGTCCTAGATATATTGAACCTATCCGAGTAGAGGAAGAGGCACGTAACATGGAGAGCCTCTATCAGATGACCACCAACCAGAGTGACTACATCAATCCAACTGCAGAAGGGAACATTAGTTGGCGATGCGACAACTCATGTGCATCGGATTTGGATGTTGGTCTAGAAAACTGGCAGAACAGACTTTACGAAGTCTCAGAGCACAGATGTGCGTTTATGACTAAGTCATTGCAATGGATTGGTGTAGAGACTAATGAGACTTCCTCATTTTATGGTCTAACAGATATTCGAGACTTTCTCCCACAGTTTGAACAACAAGTTCCTCATGAGCAGAGGATCGCAGCTATGGACCTTGCAGTATGAGCCACACCTGCAAGATGGTGGTATGCACATAAAGAGAATATCGCATCATGGGATGATCTTAAGAGATTGATGGCGATCATATTATCTACGGACATCGAGAATGTCCAACAGAAATACACAGGACAAAGTGACACCAGGTCACATATTCAGACTTGTGAACAGAATTGGTTAGACATTCCCGAGGATGAATGGGTTCACCGATTCATTCACACTTTGGACACAGTTCCAAGGAACTGGTACATAGAGACTGAATTGTGCAAGGGAACGACCACATGGCCACTTATGATAGACATATTTCTACTCACGTTCGCTTTTGAATCTAAGTATCCAAGTGTTGATCAGGCCCTAGATGCAATAAAGATTAAGATATTTGAGGACAGCACTCTATCAGTACATACTCAACCTGAGTGGGCCATCCAGTTAGAAGATGCGCTCGAGTGCTATAACTTTGCATAAAAACCAGAGGAGGAGGATGAGGATCCTCGCAAAATCAACATTCCAGATTCAGAAGGGACTTGCAATGTTGATGGACCAAAGCTAGAGACTCCAGCTATCACGGAGCCTATCAAGATTAAGAAGATCAACATTGGCACAGACACAGAACCAAAGTTTGCATCCATTGGAGGCTATTGGAATGATGAAATAGTAGGACACATTGTAGATCTGCTACATGACTATCAGGACCTATTCCCCACCAAGTTCACAGAGATGAAGGGAATAGTTCGAGACTTGGGAGTAATGAGGATACCATTGAAAGAGGATGCTAGGCCATTCAAGTAGCGCCCATACAGATTAAATCCACGGTATAAAGAAAAAGTTAAGGACAAGATCGATAAGATGCTAGTAGCATGCATCATTGATCCCGTAGAAGAGAGTGAATGGGTTAGTCCCATGTTCGTGCAAGAAAAGAAAACCAAAGGAGACATCAGGATCTGTGTCGACTTGCGTAAACTCAACGATGCATCGCTTCATGATCCATTTTCGACACCTTTCACTGATGAAGTGCTAGAAAATGTGGGAGGATAGGAGGTCTACTCCTTCACTGATTGCTTTTCAGGCTATCACCAGATCAGAATCCATCCAGAAGATTGATCTAAGACCACTTTTGCGACAGAATGGGGCTCATTCCAGTATACGGTAATGCCCTTTGGTCTTAAGAATGCACCATCTATCTTTTCTAGAGTAGTAGTTTTTGTATTTAAAGAATACATCCATAAATTCTTAGAGGTTTATTTTGATGATTAGACTGTATTTGGATTAATCGACAAGCACATAGGAGATTTAAGACTGATGTTAGAGAAATGTAGGCAGTACTAGATTTCTCTGAACTTGAAAAAATGTATATTCTGTGCGCCATTTGGTATTTTGTTGGGTCATATTGTCTATAGACAAGGCTTTATGGTAGATCTCGCAAAGATTGCCATCATTATAAACCTTCCAGCACCCAACTCAGTCAAGCAGTTGAGGACAGTACTTGGTCATACCGGGTACTATAGAAAATTTATCAAAGGTTATGTAAAGATCACAGCACCTATGGAAAAGCTGTTAAAGAAAGATGTAAAATTCCTATGGAATGAGGAATGCCAGAAAAGTCTAGACACCCTTAAAGATAAGATGGTTATAGCACCCATCTTAGTATTCCCAGAATGGACCAAGCCATTTCATGTACATGTGGATGCATCTGGCATAGCACTGGGGATCGTCTTAACACAGCCAGGAGAAGGATATATCAATCACCCTATCGCATACTCAAGCAGGAAAACTATCCACCGCAGAAAATAACTACACCACTACGGAAAGAGAAGGATTAGCCATGGTGTATTCTCTATAGAAATTTAGGCACTACCTTCTAGGTGCCTCATTCAAGATGTTCACTGACCACTCCGCTTTGAAGTACTTGGTCAATAAGCCAGTGTTAGGGGGACGAATCTGTAGATGGTTACTCCTATTTCAGGAGTATGATTTTGAAATTATTGTCAAACCAGGGAAATTAAATGCCGGACTAGATCATTTGTCGAGGATAGACTCAGGAGAAGAGCCAAGTAACCTAGAGGACAACTTTCCTGATGCACAATTGTTTTCTATTCAGATCGCAGACGAGTACTATGCTGATATCATTCACTTTCTCAATATAGGATGGGCACCTGTTGAGTTTACTAAGCATCAAAAGAAGTAGTTGGTTGTCAAAGCAGTAGAATTCACCTTGATCGTAGGATAGCTATACAAGTTAGGTCTAGATGAATTCATGCGCAGAAGCGTCATGTTGCATGAGAAAGAGGCCATTATCAGAGAAGCACATTTCGGTACCGTAGGAGGTCATTTCGCAGGAGGTCATTTCGCAGGAAAGTCGACTGCGCAGAAAATCCTAACCGCAGGATTATGGTGGCCTACTTTGCATAAGGATACTAAGGAATTTTGCAGATGCTGCGATATCTGCCAGAGGGTAGGAAAACCTTCGCAAAGAGATGAAATGCTGCCACAAATTACGCTGTAGGCATTTGACAAGTGGGCTATAGACTTTGTGGGTCCTATTAACCCACCAGGAAAATGAACTGGTGCAAGATACATCATCACAGGAACATAATACCTCACCAGATGGGTGCAGGATAAAGCAGTAAGGGATTGTGATGCTGCTACAGCTGCACAGTTCCTCTTTGAGAACATCATTAGTAGATTTGGATGTCCAGTAATTTTTATGAGCAATCAAGGCACCCATTTCTTGAACCACACTATTGAGGCCTTGACAGAGGAATTCCAGATACAACACCATAAGAGCACTCCCTACCACCCACAAGCTAATGGTACGGTGGAGGCCTTTAACAAGATTCTAGAAAACGCTCTTACTAAGATCTGTAATAGCCAAAGAAATGATTGGGACCTTAGGTTTAATGCTGTGTTATGGGATTATAGGACTACATGCAAGAAACTCACAGGACATACACCTTTTAGCTTGGTGTATGGAAAAGAGGCTATTATGCCTATGGAATATATTATGCCCAGTCTAAGAATTACTCAGATCACTGGGATGACAGACACAGATACGGCAAATGAAATGCTAGCACAACTTCTTGCCTTAGAGGAAGATAGGTTCATCGCAGGATTCCATTAGAAAGTGCAGAAGGCACGAGAGAAAGCTTGGCATAACAGGCATGTAAAGAACAAGATTTTTCAGATAGGAGACCTAGTCCTCCTCTACGACAACAAGTTTGTGAAGTTTCCAGGAAAATTCAAGACGCATTGGTTGGGGCCATACCAGATTCAACAAGTTATAGAGGGAGGTGCCATTCAGCTCAACAAACTGAATGGGGAGCTTCTTCCCACTTTCATTAATGGCAGTAGGCTTAAGCTTTACAGTGCTAGCCACTCCACGTCCCAGCCTTAACTCAGATAGTTATGAGAGTGCAGATGTCTAGTGTAGTTGAAAGGAGGCATCGCACCAGTAGTTAGTCTACACCAGTAGGTAAAAAGCATTCGCATGAGGAGAGTTGTGAAAAAAAAATTTGTTAAGTTTGTTTTGCACAGGTGATGCGGTGTGACATCGCGGTAAGGTGATGATTCCTCATGCCACGTACCCAGTTTTGAAAGAGGACAGAGGGCCAGTCAATTCGCCCTCTGACAGGCAGTTAATGAAGAAATGACCGGTATACCTTACCATAGATTTGGCAACAGCATAATAAATTTTCCATATTTAGTAAATCTTCGACGAGACCGGCGCCTGCACACAGGTTTCGATGGAAATTGGATCGGATTTCAACATTTAATGAGGATTGAAATGACGGGTGTGGTCTCGTCCATGCAATTAATACCATCGACAGGTTCAGCCTAGATGACCATTGTGTTCGGGATTATAGCCTTTAGCATAAAAGCAGAGATCATTCATTCAGGACGGTTACTTTTTCAAGATCCAAGAGCTATAGAGTAAGCTGTTAAGTTTTCCCTGTGCAGAGCTAATTTCATTATAGAGTGCTGTGATTTCCCTATTTCACAGCCATTGCCAATCCAGAGTATTGCACCAAGTGGGTTCTGTCCGAGGAGGAACCTTTAGAAGACATTTTGAGACGATTCGAGCGTGGAGGCCTTGTGTCCGCTATGGTGACACCACCCAAGAATATGAAACCAAGTTCATCACAGGTCAGACAGCCGCCAAGGATAAGGAGTCAAGCGCAGGATGTAGAAGATGTCATCAAAGTCTTAGCTGCAGAGAAGCGGAAAGATGAGCCGATCACTGAAGATAAGAAAACAAAGCAGAAGAATGATGAGAAGAAATCTCTAGCCAGGAAGAGAGTAAAAATGAGAAAAAGAAGGAAACGGGAGAAGGGAGATGACCTATCTCATCAGCTAAGAGAAGAAGAAGAGGTTCCAAAGGTCAAGAATGAAAATATGTGGAACCCAAGCAACGTGAATACCTGGAGCGAGTTGCTGAGAAGAAAAGTGAAAGGGAAAACAAACCGAACAAGCAGAAATTCAAGATGCAGACAAAGGCTTGTTCTCGGAATGGAATTCCTGGTTTGTATACCTTTCGCATAAGAAGGCTCTAGACTGAATGAAATGTTTGAGAAGGCTGGAGGATACATATTTTCCTTGTGATAAAAGTTCTAACCCAGATAAAGAGGAAAGGATATATGTGGAAGACTTCTCAAAACCTCAAGATCCGTAAAGGTCCCGTAAGCGACGAGAGCAAGAGCATGACAATAAGGGAAGGAAAGATAAGAGAGACCAACGAACTAAGTTACAAAATCTATGCAGAATGAAGTCGCAGGACTTCGGCAGAAACTTACAAAGACTTCGCAGGAAGCCAAGGAGAAGCCACAGCAGGAGAAGCCCGTTGTTAGTGGCTCGAGGACGAGCCACAAGTAAGTGTTGGGGACTGTTGGAGTAGGGTCCCGCAGCTACAGGAGAAGCTGTCATTTTGGCGGATAGATAGTTTTGGCAAAGATATAAGAGATAAGGTAAATCTACGACGCCGTAGCATGTTTCTAGCTGCAGATCAGAGCTGAAAACTATGACTATCGGGACAAAGAAGTCAAAGAAGACGACAGTACCTCAGCAGCCGATAGGAGAGATCTCACCCACTGCACTAAAGGCAATGGCTGAGAAGAGAGAGCTCACTCATTTCTTTGAAGGTAGCGATGAAATACAGGAGGGCTCAGCTACCCTCATAAAGGAAAAATGACAACGAGGCCAAGGTATTGAAGGCAAAGGATAGAAAAGGGAAGCGGCGCCCAGTACCCATGGTCACTGTCGGGAAGCATGGAATACTGCAGAGAGCAGTGGTGTGATGGAAAGCGGCTACTCCAAGTACACATACGCCGACTGTCACTAGTTAGGGTTTTTGGGTTACTATTGGGACAGGCCCACAGTGTTGTAATGGCGAGACCTTCGGGCCGCCTATAAAGGGATGCATTTTGTATTGTAAAAGGTTAGCTAGTAGGCCAGTTGATTATCTATTCAGACAGATAGATTCAATTAGTCTGTTAGCTCACAGTCATTTTGTAGTGTAAGAGTCGAGCTTTGGTCCTGTTATTCAATTTGTAAAATCTTACTGTAACCAGCAGCTGGCTCATAGAAGCATGTATGTAACAATCCACAGGGATTGACACAGAGAGAGAGAGAGAGAGAGAGAGAGAGAGAATATTGTAAGAAGGAAATATAGAGAAAGAGAAGAGATCTAGGAGAGAAGTGTTAGAATAATCAACCCATAGTTTACCCATTTAGACATTAATTTAATTATTTCTGTCTTATTAGCCTAGTTCATGTGTCCCACCTTGTGCAAGTTGTCTATTACCTATCCATAGTGGTAAAACTTGACTTATTTGACTCATGTAGTGTATGGGAAATCCCAAGGAATCAAATCTATTTTATTCCTAGCCTCCTAGGTGCCCTTTTGCTTTTTCTGCTTTATTCCCTGCTTTTTCAGTGTTTTAAGGCAAATGGAAAAGCTAGACTAGGTGAGTTGAACTAGTTTTTTGTCCTCTTCATCCTCCACTCTTTTCTCCATGTAAAAGTATGTATGAGCTACCATTCCACCACTCTTTAGCTTTCCTAAGCCATTTTTCTAATTCGTGAGCTCCATGACAGATTTGGGATCAACTTTTTACACCTGTGGGGGGTTTGCTTATTTTTAGTAAGCCTGCTTTATGCTAGATTCGAATTGCTCCTCATGCATTCGATTCCTTGATGTATGTTATTTATTCATAAACCTATTATGTTACAGGGTTGTCTATTGTACACTGATTTAATACAGTTTAGTGTTCAGCTCCAATTTCAGTCTCTTTTGTGAGTGATTTTGCATGATCAATTGTTAATTGTTGTGAGTAAAATTAATCTATCACTGGGTTAAATTTCCACAAGAAGGGATCCCGGTAGTGAGTGTGGAGTTACCCAGAAGATCTCTAGTTTCACAACAAGTTGCAGCAGAACTGTGTACTCTCTCAAGATATAATAAACACAGTTCTGTGGACGTAGCTTCTACCCTAGAAGTGAACCACATAAAACCAGTGTGTTATGTGATTATTTCATGTGATTTTGCTTTACTTAGTCGATATCTGTTATCTGTTACATGAATGTTGCATATTAGTTAGTAAATGTCTGTATGTCTCATTCAGTTACAGTATTATTGAAGGTTAAAGGTGGATTTACATGTATCAAGCATCTGCATATGAGTTTATCAGTGCTTGTTTCACACAGTAATAAGTCATTCTGTTAAAGTGTTTCTATTATACTTATTCGAACAGTAAGTATAGTTAAGTTAGAGTGTGTTTAACTGTGGAAGTTCATGTCAGAGTGTTTAATATCTTGTTGAAAGTTAGCCAAGTGATTCCACCCAGTACGATAGCCTTTGGGCTATGAGGGTCGCAGTTGGCTGTACTATAGTAGATATCATGTTGACAGTAGGTGATATCACACCGTCAGAGGAGCTGCAGTGTGAGATAGTGCAGATCCTGGGTTAAACAAAAGAGAGAGTTGTGCATCGCCAGAGTCATTGTGATGCGATAGGAGTCCTTCCCCTGTCAGAACCCACGAGGAAGAGAGACTGCACGTCATGGAGAGAGACCTCGCTGGCTAAGAAGAGCTGCAAGACCCCAAGATGCTACAGAACCTGGTCTAAGACACTTGAGTCTTTGGCCAACCCATTAGAATCACTTCGGGTGAGACTTCAGGCCGCTCCGCAGTCTGTCGCCGAAAGGGCCAGTGAGCTAGGGGTGTTGTCAGTACATTACAGTAAACCCGGGTCTACCCATATAACCAACAATTACAAGTTCAGAATCCCTAAATACTTCTATCCTTTTGATTCCCATATCTTTCAAAGAATTCAATCCTAGTAGTAGATCTTCATAGTCAAATACATTATTGGGATTCCCTTTATTTATAATTACATCATGGCTTCTCAACTTTAAATTTTTCTGAAAATCATCAATGGTGTTTTGGTACCCTCTCTGATATTGTTCGGAGTCCATATTTGAAATAGAACTATCATCTTCTTGAGAAATTACTTGTTTTTCTTGGGTAGACTTGGGTTTTCTTTACTGTACCAACAAAACCCCTAGCTCACTGGCCCTTTTGGCGATAGACCGCAGAACGGCCTGAAATCTCACCCGAAGTGATCCTAGATGGGGTGGCTGAAGACTCAGGTGTCTTCAACTGGGTTCTGTAGCATCCTAGGTTTCTTGCGACTCTTCTTAGCCAACGGGATTTCTCCACGATGGCGATCTCTCCTTCTAGTTGGCACTGGTAGGGAGCAGACTCTTATCACATCGTAGCCTCTATGGCGATGTGCAAAATTACTCTTCTGCTCAGCTCCTTCCCTGCGATGTCTCACACCGCAACTCCCCAGGCGATGCGATATCGCCTTTCTATATTGTAATATGTCCTATAATGAGGCTCAATATGTGTATCCACTCTTAAGGTCCTACGAACTCCTTCCTGGGTCTAATGACTCTGTTAATCCTCACAAGGGTGTTAAACCACTTCACTTACACTTTTACAGTTTAACATGCTAACATCAACTACACTCAACTCACAGAACTCATATATCGGAGTCACTTAACACTGTAACTGTCAACTATCATGAATCAAGCATTGATAAACTCATAGACAGGATACTTGATACATTCAACTTGCGTTTAACCTTCTATGTGCTATAAACTGAAGCATAACATACATACATTCATCAACTGATAAGCAACATTCATGTAACAGATAACAGATAGCAAACAGGTAAAACACAATCACATGAACAGTCGCACAACACACGGGTTTTACGTGGTTCACTTCTAGGGGGGAAGCTACGTCCACGGGAACTGGTTTTTATATTATAACTTGAGAGAGTAAACATAGTTCTGCTGCAACCTATTATGCAGCTTGAGATCTTCTGGGAAACTCCACACACACAACCGGGAGCCATTCTCTCTTAGATCTCTTCTCTTCTTATATTGCCTTCTTACAATATACTCTTCCTCTTTCTCTCTCTCTCTCAATCCCTGCGGATTGTTACATTCATGCTCAAGGAGCCAACTACTGGTTACAGTAAGATAAATACAGAATTAGCAACAGAACTAGAGCTCAACTCAAAGAACAACTATCTTTCTCTCTACTGTCTACCTAACTGACCAACTGTCTAACCTTTTACAATACAAAATACATGCTTATATAGGCGGCCCGAAGGTCTCGCCCTATTACAACACTGTGGGCCTTTTCCAACAGTAACCCAAAAACCCTAACTGTGACCATCATCCCATCTGTACTTGAACTACCGCTTTCCGTCACACCACAACTTTCTGCAGTCTTCCACACTCCTCGACGCTGATCATGGGTATGGGCACTGCTTCCTCAGTCGCTTTCCTTCTGTCCTTTGTCTTCAATACCTCGACCTGTTGCTCCTTTTTTATTTATGAGGGTAGCTGATCCCTCCTATATTTTCCATTGCCTTAAGTGCAGTGTTTGAGCTCTCTTGTCTTCGTCGCTGCCTCAAGTGTAGTGGTTGAGCTCTCTCTTCTAGGTCGCTTGGGTACTGTTTCCTTTGACTTCTTCTCTGATATAGCAGCTTTTCCTGTAGCTTCGGGGCCCTGCTCCAACAGTCCCCTAACACTTACTTGTGGCTCGTCCCTGAGCCACTAACAACTGGTTTCTCATGGTGTAGCTTCTCCTTGGCTTCCTGCAAAGTCCTTGTAAGTTTCTCCTGAAGTCCTGCAACTTCTTTATCCATAACTTCAACACACTCTTGTGCCATTTTCTCTAAAATAGTATCAACACTTTCCTTAAGTGAAGCTCCAGAAATGAATGGCAGACTCTTTATAAGCTGCTAAATTTGTTTCAACGACCTCATCTCTTGCTACCTTGGTCAGGTTTGTACCATTCACCTCAAATTTGACTGGAGCGCTTGTTCGAACAGACTCATCCAATCCACCATCATTCTGAATATAGGGAAAGTGGTAAAACTTCCATGAGGAGACATGTCCTTTTCCAGCTTTAATGTAACTACCTTCTTGGACATTTTCTGTGTCTCTCTCATTTTCAACATCTCTGCTTCGTTCCTTTCCCGATCCTTTTGTTTTTCTGAGTCTCGGATGCCTATTTCTTGGTCCTTTCTTCTTTTCGTGAGATCTTCTGGGAAACTCCACACGCATAGCTGGGAGCCCTTCTCTTAGATCTCTTCTCTTCTTATATTGCCTTCTTATAATATACTCTTCCTCTTTCTCTCTCTCTCTCAATCCCCGCGGATTGTTACATTCATCCTCAAGGAGCCAGCTACTGGTTACAATAAGATAACTACAGACTTAGCAACAGAACCAGAGCTCGACTCAAAGAACAACTATCTTTCTCTCTACTGTCTAACTAACTGACCAACTGTCTAACCTTTTACAATACAAAATACATGCTTATATAGGCGGCTCGAAGGTCTCTCCCTGTTACAACACTGTGGGCCTTTCCCATTAGTAACCCAAAAACCCTAACTATGACCATCGGCCCATCTGTACTTGAACTGCCGCTTTCTGTCACACCACAACTTTTTGCAGTCTTCCACGCTTCTCGGCGCTGATCGTGGGTATGGGTGCCGCTTCCTCGGTCACTTCCCTTCTATACTTTGTCTTCAATACCTCGGCCCGTTGCTCCTTTTCTATTTATGAGGGTAGCTGAGCCCTCCTGTCTTCGTCGCTGCCTTAAGTGCAGTGGTTGAGCTCTCCTGTCTTTGTCACTGCCTTAAGTGCAGTGGTTGAGCTCTCTCTTCTAGGCCGCTCGGGTACTGTTTCCTTTGAATTCTTCTTCCGATATAGCAACTTTTCCTGTAGCTGCAGGGCCCTGCTCCAATAGAAAACATATTATGCTCTTCCTTAGTTAAGTATATTTCAAAATCAATATCATTAAAGTGATGAATTTGGTTATCCATTGGATCTTCTTCTCCCTCCTAATCAACCAATTTTTTTGAGAATGGTGGTCTGATTTGATGATCATTAGGGTTTATTTGGTTTCTTTGAGGAGGAGGAGGTGTTCTAAAATTTGGATTCCTTATTTGATTTTCAGGATGCTCTCTGTTAGGTGGTATATTGTCTAGAGCCATCCTGTCCATCAATTTATCCATAGGATTCATCATCATCTCAAATTTGACATCACTTGCAGAAGAAGGGACAGAGGTGGATGGTTGATTTTCTTGTCTTCTCCTATCTGTCTCTACCCTATTTTTCATTTTCCAGGAGGTCATCAAGTTTGGTTAAATAAAGCCATACGCAAGAGTAGAGTGGTGGGTGATGTGGAACTGCATTCAGGTAATTTTTAAATCTCGACGTTTCGATCTCTACTTTGAGATCATCATCAAGAGACCAATCGAAGCTTGGTGAAGAATAACCATTGACCAATCCCTTAATAAATATAGATTTAAAAAAAATTAATTACAATTTTCTAAATTAGGTCGGCTTGGTTTATAATGTAAATCAAAATTTTTAGGGTTTTATTAAAGTTCATAGTTAAAATAAGGGTTTAAAATCTTTTATCTATTTTAAAATAAAATTAATAGAAATCCAAACAAATTAATTATTAAAACATCATGCTTTTGAAATATTGTAAAAATTTGAATAAAAACTTAAACAACACCTTTAAAACTAGTTATAATTGTAAATTTTTTTAAAAGAAATAACTAGATTTTATTTGTTCTATATAAATTAAAAACGATGAAATTATTTGATAAACCTGAATTAAAAATTTAAAACCTAAATAAAACCTTTAAAAATAAGTTATACTACTAATATAACCTTTTAATTATTATTTTTTAAACACTAATATAAATTGAAATTGATTTTAAAAGATCTAAATAAATAAAATATTTTAAAACCTTATTTTAACTATGAACTTTAATAAAACCCTAAAAATTTTGTTTTACATTAATAAACCAAGCTGACCTAATTTAGAAAATTGTAATTTTTTTTTAAATCTATATTTATTAAGGGATTGGGAAGTGGTTATTCTTCATCAAGCTTTGATTGGTCTCTTGATGATGATCTCGAAGTAGAGATCAAAACGTCGAGATTTAAAAATTACCTAAACATAGTTCCACATCACCCACCGCCATAAAGTTTGCTTCTACTTCTAGAGCATTGTTAAACATAGCAGGAAAAATTTCAGACTTTCTTTCTCTTAACAACAATGCAAAATCACTTTCAAAGACATATGCATAATGAAGTTTAGCAACACCTACCAAGGGTTTAATATCATAAAGAATTGAATTGTATACCCTCATAAATATGTTGGAAAACTCATGAACAGATTCAAAGTTCACATTTTTAAGATTATTGTATTGTGAAAGTATTTGTAAGGGGATCTTCTTTGCCTCCCACCTACCCAAAAATAATGTCTGGAAAGCTTCAAAAGTGGGAATAGAACCTTCTTTCAAGTCCTTAAATCGCCTTTTGTATTCCTCAGACATACTATGTGCAAACAACTTCATTTTTGCATCATCATAATATACCTCCTCCAAGTCTATAAAATCTTCAAATCGGTCCATGTGCTGTTTGGCAGTAAAATTCCCCTCCCCATCATATAAGGAAATTCTTTGTGAATAATTTTGAGGAAGATCATGTAAAGTAGAAGGAAAAGCCAAAGGTGCAAACCTGGCTACCATTACTCTAGGGGCATTTTGAACAACAAGAGGATTCTGAACAAAATGATGGTTTTGAGGAGGATTAGGAACATCGCTTATAGGTTGAAACTGAACAGTTTGTGGTGGAGAATTATTTCTTTTTGATTTCATAGCGTTTTGTAAGTTATTCCACAAAGAATATAACAAGTGTGATTCAAATCTATTGGGATTAATCTTTTTTTGATTTAAGTCTGATTCATATTTTGATATCAATAAATACTTTCCAATATTGACTTCCAATTCCAAATCTTTAAAACTATAGAACTCTTCTTGAAATAAAGACCTATTAGTTTGAGAAGTACTAAGTTTTTATTTTCCACTCCTACATGTAAACACACTTTCTGGGTTTTCCACACTTTGTAAAATTTCAAAAGTAGGATTACCTCGTGTGTGTGCCCTCCCGAAATCTAGGATGTCTTCTGAAATATTCTTTGAAAATCAATGTGGAGTCTCCAGGGAAAATGTACAACCCTCTTCTGCCGTAGAAATTTATGTTTTCCCACAGAAATCGTATTTTCTTTGAAAACTTGAAATGCTTTGTCATTACTCCCAGGGTAAATTTGAACTCTCGTTCCTGACAACGATGCCAATTGTTAGCACTCAAAATGTACCTCCAGTTGCAAAAATGTCATCTAAAGATAACCACAAAACCAAGATTTAGGAAAGAAATCTGGATTCTTTCTCTTTAGAGAGGGATCTCTCAATAGTTGTTTGACAAGGCCAGATATGTAAATAAAATAAAAATCAGATTGTATTGTTGGTTGAAACAAGGTGAGTATACATTGGGAAATGGAGTAAAAAACAATCATATATCAATCACGATGTTGTTTGCATGGAAATTTTCTAACAAAGGAAGGGTAGAAATTCAATCACATTCAAAATGCTTAGGTCTTGTGGAATAGAAGAAATAAATAACAATCCATTAACATGGGCATCTAACAAGGATGAATCTAATGCTAACTCTACTAGAAAGAGTTTTGTGAATATTTGAAAATAAATAGACAGAGAATAAATGTATGAATTCTATACTATAAAAGAGTCATTTTAGACATGATAAGAACACATTATGGAAGTAATAGCAAGAAGCACAATCACATGAGAAAAGGAAAGACAGATTGTAACATAAACAACACAAGAATATCTACAGAAAATGGCCAGCTTTGGCTCTGTGATTTTATTAAAAATAAGTCTAAAATTACAGAAGTTCAACTCTCACTGGTTCCAACCCTTTTTTCATTGCATTCACTAGTTCTTATACAATTTCTCCATGATCTAAAACAAAAAAAAAACTGCTAAAAATAGGCATAACTGCCTTTTACATGTGTCATTCAACACTTATTAACTACTAACTAATTTTGAAAATAAAATAAATCCTAAATAACTAATTCTGCATTAGTAAATCTGCCATGATCTTCAATATCTTCAGCCGTGTAATGTATACTTGGATCTTCTAAAATTTTCCAATGTTTTCCATTGCTCCATGGATGACAAATCAAAAGTGAACGTTTCCTTTGACATCGCGCATAGCTCCACATGATCCCTATATGAATACTTTTTCATATGTGCAGACACGTCCTTGAAAACAAAGAATATCTCAAAATCATCTGCCAACTTGTCCACAATTATTTTTCCAGATAATGATTACTGCATGTCAACAAAGTTTGTATGATTCAATTTGCATTCAATTAATTTGTCTTGATATTCCTTTTGTGTCAACATGACTCCTTTTTCTTCCCAAAATAATGGGATTCCTTTCTTAAACAGGGGATCAAACATGTCTCTGAAAATTTTTAACTGGTGTGCCATGATATCTATTTTATCCTGGACTATATCTAAATGCTGATGCTTGTTGACCAGTTTTCTATCCCAGGTTATAATAGATATCCTATCTTTGATATTAGCAGTCTTCAATTCTTCTTTTGCTAACCCATTTAGAAAATCTATAGCATTCTTGGCATACTCAATGGGTTTTTTGTTCAATCTTTCCCTCACTTCTGTCATGCTTTGTTTAGATGATTGAATTACAACCTCTTTATCCAGGATGCAATCGAATTAAGGCCTTAACTTGCTTTCTTCTGGTATGAGTGCATCCTAGATAATATGCTTTTCTCCTTGTACTGATGACTGCCCCGTGACCTGTTTCATCAATTTATCTTTTTTACTTTTCAACTCCTGAAACTTTGCGTCCCAGGCCTTCCTTTCTTGTTCTTTTTTAGAGCCAAAATATCAAGATTTTTATTCTAGTTCTTTAATCCAACCAGCTCCAATCCTTTCAGACTAATCCGTGACATAGCCTGGAAAATGGTTTGTTCTCAATATTCACTAGAAGGAGGAATGATTCTATTTGCAAGTTCTTTCTCTTTTTCTTGTAGCTCCTTCTCTTTCTCTTGCAACTTCTTTTCTAGCTCATCATATTTAGTTTTGAGAGTTTTCTCACTCTCATCTACAAGAGACACATCTCTCTCCCATTTTTTTTCCTTTTTAGTATATTTCAATAGTTTGGCTTTACAATCCGTTAGTTCACCATTCAAGTCTTCTTTTTCCTTCTTAAGACATGTCATCTCAGAGGCTTGTATAAGATGAGTAGATGGGATCTTTAACTTATTCTTCAGTAGTTGAATGGTATTCTATTTTTCATTCAAAATTTTCTGTGTGGTAGACCCTTTGTCTTCCTAGCTGTCAGCAATCAACAAATCAGTCTGTAACTTTTTGATCTATGCTTAGTGGGCCCTATTCTCCACTTTCTCCTATCTAATCTGGTTTTCAATTTTACTCTTACTAGACTGCAACCTTGATAGTTTCAGTGTAGCATTTAACATATAAGTGTAAATAATATCCCCAGTTTTCTTATGCAAGTGAATCATATCTGGAATGGGGATATTCTCTAGGCTCATTTTCATCTCAACAACCTTATTCTTGGTTTCTAGAACCAAATTCAGAGTGTTTTGAGAACAATCCCTAACAGTGACTATGAATACATCCTTACTAGAAATTTTCCTTACCTCTGCATACAATTTGAGAGCTTCCTCCAAAGCTCCATCTTTGTCATCCTTGTACTTGTCAAATAATTCTGACCTGGTTTTAAACTGTGAGGTAGAATCAGTTGGTGTCTTAGTAAAATCATACTTCTTGACCTCAAATAAAAACCATTTTACTTTCATCTGCTTCTTTTTATTTCCCTTGATGTTTGACACTTGGACAAGTTGTCCTTCTTTTCCAATTTTATGTTTCTTTGGTGTTCTAGCTGTTTCTTCCTCCTCTGTGTCCATAGCATCAGAGAAGTCTCTTTTGTTGGTTCTCTCAGAGAGACTGGATATGGGTGTAACTCTCTCAACTACTGGAATCAAGCTTGAGGGGCCAAGTTGTAATGAGCTAACTTATCTCATTGAATAAGTGGAGTATTATTGGATATCTATGTCTCTCTGAGTTTCATGGGGATAGTCTGGCCAATTTGCAGTCTCAGCTTGACCTGCAACTTCAAAGTGTTCAAAAGATTTATTCTTATTAAACCGCCTCCTGATGGAAATAATATGATGGAGACATTAATTTATAGCAGCTTCAGTTGGAAACCCCATTTCTCTTAGCAGAATTTCAATCATTGGTAGAGAATATTTGTTCTTAATGATAAACGGGCTTACAACCCATGGGAACCTGATCTCTGAATACTTCTTAAAATTTAGAAAATTCTCATCCCACTATTGACTTCTATCTGATTAGTTCCAAAGAAAATACTTTGAAAGTAAAAAATGTAGGTAGTACATAGGATTGATGAACAAACCCATATAACCTTATTACTATACCATGTTAAAAAAGAAACCAGTCTCCAATTCTCTTCTAAGGAGAGAACTGTAAAATCTCTTTCATTTGGGGAAAATCTCTAGGTAATTTCTTTTGAAATAAATCAATGTAAACATCTAACATAAGGAAATTCATGAAATTGCTATAATTCCCATTCATTTATTTTGTGAGTACCATTTCAAGGAATTATATGTTTTCTTCATTGAGTGACAAAAACATCTTCAGCAAATGAGAATGGAATCTAAAACTTCTTGTTTTGTGGAAATCCACTAGCTAAGAATGAATATTCTCAGCTAGGAATTCATTAAATTTAAGGCAAGAAGATTGGACTGACTGACTAAAATCTGCAGACTCAACTTGATAGGTGCTAAGGGTAAACAACAAGCTCATTAGAGGTTCAGTAACATACTTTTCTGTATCCAACCATAAAAATTGATTCATGAGGGTTATGCCACACTGGGTTTCTTTAGTAAAAAGGTTGGTCTCAATAGGGAATGGCTGGCTCTGCAACTTCATATCAAGTTTAAAACAGGTCTTGAAGAAAGACTGCTTTCTCTTAATGGTTGAATCTCTAAAGTATTGAATGATGGACTCTTCGTTATTCTTTTTGGATTATTTTTGACTGAATTCTACAGGAAATGAGAGGGTATTTCTAATAAAAAGAGGACTAATTGGACACATGATTTTTGACTTGGTCATATCCATAATTACCCTCTTGGAATAGGAGTAATTAGTAACACACCAATCGATAAACTCGGGACAAATTAGGGTTTGGTCTGTAGAGAAAAAATGAAAATATGACCTGTAAACACTGTGAATCTCTGTACCCTGTTCCTTAAGAAGTTTTAACTTGTTTTTAACAGCTTCTATGGGCCCATTTAGCAGTATTGTATCAAATATTTCTGAATCTTTGTCCTCAAATAACTCTTCAATTTTTTGATACTCCAAGGCCTCTAAATCTTCCACCCCATCCATTTAAATAGTTTCTCAGTGGGTGATAAATAGCATACCTAGTTTGTTTCCAAGTGATCCAAATATTTGGTTTGAGCTGGCCGCTTTCTTATAGTCCGAGCTTTCGTTTTCCAATGCAGAAAATAGACAAATGACCTAATTCCACGTGCATGTACTTTTATATTATTTTTCTCTCCACATATATTGATGTAATTGTAACTTCGGAATGTATTCACTTGTATTTCTTATGTATTGTAACTCGATGTTTATTTTAGGATGTATTTGTAATGTACTTGACATGTCATGCCTCGAGGTTCCTATCGGGAGTTTCTATAATGTAAACAAGTCATGTGAAGTCAAGGTGGGTAACCCTCCTGTTGTCTAAGGGTTAAAGTCCCCGCAATTTCAGGGCACTAGGGTTATTAGACTCACCTAGTGAAGTCGACCCTAGTTGGGTTTATCCAAGTTAGGAATTAGTATAAATAGAGAGCTAGCCTCTCTATTTATCACACACTCACTCACACTCAGTTGTAGCACATAGATGAGGAAGAGAAAGACACTAGGGAAAGGAAGAAAGAGGTTACTGCTGTCAAGAGATCATCTTACTATTTTTGGGTTTCACTTTTGGTGCTGATTCTATCTCTGAGGAAGTTGCGGGGATTTCTCCATTTATGGTTTCCCCAAGGAAAAACACTGTGTTCATTGTCTCTTGTGTTTGATTTTTGTGCTTGTTTTTCTCTCAGTTAAATATCCTAATGTTATGCTAGCTTAATGTTAAAAATCTAACATGGTAACAGAGCTAACCTGAAAATAAGACACTGTGTAGCTGCGGGAACTAGGGATTCCTACTTTGTGGATCTCTCTCCACATATTTTCAGCAAAAGAAGGTTGTAATAACTCTCCTCCCTAGGGCACATCTTTCTATTGAAGCAGAATCCAATTCTGAGGTTTTTCAGTTTTGGACCCGACACTATTGTCGGAAATTAGGGCTTTTCACAGAAGTGGAATTTTTCAGTGAGCCCAGGACTGGATTGTTATCCTCCCCAAAATAGAAGTTAGGGATTAAAATCAAATCATTTGGTTGGATAGAACTCTGGAAAAGCAAAACCCTAATCTGCTCCTAAACCAACACTACAGGATTTCAGCTCCAAATCCAGATCCGACATCTTGACCTGGTAAGATATAAATATTTTGTATTTCCATTTGAGCATCTCAGTTAAGATGTCTCATCATACCAAGCTTGATGAAAAGCTTGAGGGAGCTAATAACTTCTGATCCTGGAAGTATAGGATCTCCCTGGTCCTAGAAGAAAATGAGTTCGACTCCTATATTAGTGAGGAGGTTCCAGTTCCAGAGGGAGATGAGGCCAAGGCCTTACATAAGAAGAAGTTGGTTATGGTGAAGAGGATCATTGCTGATTCTATCAAGGATCACCTCATACCACATGTGTCCTCCCTCAAGACACCTAAAGCCATATTTGATGCCCTAACCAAACTATTTGAAGGGAAGAACATCAATCGAAAGATGACTCTAAGGAACCAGTTGAAGAATGTAAAGATCCAGAATGAGGAGACCATCCAGTCATACTTCACAAGGGTCTCCCAGATCAAAGAACAGCTGGAAGTAGTAGATTAAGAAGTGGAAAATTCACAAATTGTGATGAAAACCTTGAATGGTCACCCTAGTTCATGGGATTCTTTCATCCATAGAATCTGTGCTAGGAAGAAGTTAGTCAAGTTCAGTAGACTGTGGGAAGAATGTTCACAAGAAGAAGCTCGGATAGCAGCTCGAGAAGAAAATATGGGAAGTGAAGATAAATCTCTCACAGTACACTCCAGGAAAGGAAGAAGGGAAAATCATCATCATCAAGGTAAGCATTCTCATCAGAAAAATAATCCTGTAAGAAGGTATCCATCCAAACTCAGATGTTATACATGCGATGAAATATGACACTTTTCTAGAAATTGTCGCATGAATAAGAATGGATCCAAGAAGAAGAATAACTCCAAAGGAAGACATCATGCTCACACTGCCGAGGATGATGATTCTCCCAGGAAGAAAGTAAAACAAGAAAGTGAAGACTCTTCAAGTGAAGAAGAATATGTTCTAATCTCCGCTCTCACAGGAATGGTCACTCATGGAAGAAAATATTGGCTTATTGATAGTGGGGCTTCCAAACAAATGACAGGTTTCAAGGAATCCTTTGAGAAACTATCTGAACATAATTCACCCCATAAGGTGAAACTTGGGGATGACTACCAATATCCCATAAAAGGTAGTGGTGAATCCTCCTATAATCTAGACTCCAGAAAGTTTATGAAGATGAAGGATGTCTTGTTTGTACCAGGACTAAAGAAGAATATTCTATCCATATTGACACTGGATGCAAAAGGCATGATGGTTGCATTTGTAGATGGCCAAGTCCTCATGTGGTCAAGAGGAAACACTATTGACGATGCAATAGTGATTGGAGAATAAGAAGGAGGATTATACAAATTGAAGGGTCATCCAGAATAAGCATTGATCCATGACACAGTAGAGCCAATTGAACTTTGGCACAGAAGGCTTGCACATGTGCATTATAGAGCACTACCACTTGCAAACAAAGCTATTGAAGGTCTTCCATAAATTCAATCAAAACATGAAGGGGTCTGCAAAGGATGTGCAAAAGGAAAGAATACAAAGAAGACATTTCCAAGTATTGAGAGGGAGTTATCCACTCCATATAATCCACAACAGAATGGGGTTGCAGAAAGGAAGAATAGAATTATCATGGAAGCTACAAGAGCAATGCTTCATGATCAAGATATTCCCATGCATTTATGGGCAGAAGCTGCCAGAACAACGGTGTATGTACAGAACCATACTCCACATAGAGTACTCAAGAATAAGACACCTGAAGAAGTCTTTTCCAGCAAGAAACCAGAAGTTAGCCATCTCAGAATATTCGGCTATCTAGTGTACATACACATTCCAAAAGAGAAGAGAATGAAACTAGATCCTTTAGGAAAGAAGGGTATATTTGTGGGATACTCTGAAAGCTCGAAGGCTTACAGAATATACTTCCCAGGATTCAAGAAGATCGACATCAGCAGGGATGTGACATTTGATGAAGACACAACTTACAACAAATCTAGAAAGAGACCTGCTGAAGATCCTGAAGAAGCAGAAGCACCCAGAATTCATGATACAACCATGAACGAAGAAATTCAAGAAGAATATCAAGACCTATAGATCCACCTCAAGAGAAGAATCCTCACAAGAGGAAACTTTCTTGGGTATGAGAAATTATCCAAGGTGCGGAATGATATGGGGGTCCAAAAGAGAATCACAGAGAAATAAAGAGAACCAGATCCTACTCCGGATATGTATCTTTACTATGTGACTTTATCAATGAAGAACCTTCCAATTATGAAGAAGTGGAAAAATGGAAAGAATGGAAGGATGTGATGATTGAAGAGTATCAATTGATCATGAAGAATGATGTTTGGGATGTTGTCCCACGACCAAAAGGGAAGTTGGTTGTAACTTCCAAATGGATCTACAAGATCAAGCATGCTGTAGATGGTAGAATAGAGAAATATAAGGAAAGATTCATGGCTCGAGGTTTCTCTTGGAAAGAAGGAATAGACTATGAAGAAACCTTTGCACCTGTAGCCAGATACACTTCCATCAGATCAGTACTTGCTCTGGCTGTAATGATGAAATGGAAGATACACCAAATGGATGTCAATACTACTTTCCTGAACAATGTAGTGGAAGAGGAAGTGTATGTGAACAAACACTTGGTTTAGAGATGCATGACATGGAGTCTCATGTGTGCAGATTGAAGAAAGCCCTGTACGGTTTGAAACAGGCACCCAAGACATGGTACGAAAGAATTGAAAGCTTTCTATCTAGTTTGGGCTTTACCAAGAGTAAAGCAGATTCCAACCTTTACTACAAGGTTGAAGATGGCAACCCAGTGATGCTCCTACTGTATGTAGATGATTTGTTTGTAACAGGTATGTATGGGTTGATTATTGATACGAAGAGAAAGCTTGCTTTCGAGTTCAAAATGAAGGACTTGGGTATGATGTATTATTTTCAAGGGATGGAGGTGTGGAAAAATGCAGATGGAATCTCCCTCAGACAAGGGAAGTATGCAATAGAGATCCTGAAGAGGTTTGGGATGATGGATTGCAAGGCCATGACCACACCTATGGCATATAACCTGAAGCTATTGGATGATACTTCATCAGAGACGGATGATGATATGATGTATCATTGGATGATTGGGTCCTTGATGTATTTGATGAATACGAGACCAGATATTTTCTTTATTGTGAACACCTTGAGCTAGTTCTTGACAGATATGAAACATGTTCACTTGATTGCTGCAAAGCATATTCTGAGGTACCTAAGGGGTACAATTGATTATGGGCTCAAGTATGAGGTGAATCAGAATATTAACCTGGAGGGTTATGTTGATTTAGATTGGGCAGGCAGTGCCATCGATAGGAAGAGCACTTCAAGGTGTTGCTTCAGTATGGGATCAGGTGTGATCTCTTGGTTTAGCAAGAAGCAATCCTATGTGGCACTAAGTACAGCTGAAACAAAGTATGTCGCAGCTTATTTAGCTAGTTATGAGTTAGTATGGCTATAGAAGCTACTGTCTAATTTATTTGATCTCCATATGGATGCTACTTGTATACATTGTGACAACCAGAGTTTCATGAAGTTGTCAGAGAATCCAGTGTTCCATGACAAGTCAAAGCATATCGAGATCATGTATCACTATATCAGGGATATGGTGTAGAGGGGAGCAGTGAAGCTCTAGTATCTTATGACTGACGAACAAATAGCTGATGTGTTGACAAAGCCGTTGGCTAGGGTGAAGTTCGAGTACTTTAGGGAGAAGCTTGGTGTTCTCTAGATCAAGGTTTCCTCCAAGGGGAAATGATGAGACCCATAGCCATTCTAACATGGTGAGAGGATTGGTTCCTTCCATGGTCAGATGTAAGGGCTGACCCATTCTATCATGGTGATAGGATTGGCTCCTTCCATGTCATATGTGAGTGCTGAGCCATTCTGATGTGACTGTAGGATTGGTTCCTACATGATCATAAGTAAGCGATGAATGCCATTCTTGGAATGGAGGCACTTGGTCAGTTACTAGGTAGCTCAATTTGGTATGGGGGCCATTCTGATATGACTATAGGATTGGTTCCTACATGATCAGATGTGAGTGCAAGCCCTTCTGACATTAGTTGTCAGATGTAAGTGCAGAGCCCTTTAGGCATGAAGGATTGGTTCCTTGCATGGTCAAATATAAGTGCTGAGCCCTTCTGACATAGTACATCAAATGTAAGTGTAGAGCCTTTTGGCATGGAGGATTGGTTCCTCGCATGGACGAGTGTAAGTGCTGAGCCTTTTTGACATTGGTTGATAGATGTGAGTGTTGGGCCTTTCTGATAGGGTTGTGGGAGGTTTTCCCACATGGTCAGATGTGAGTGCTGGGTGTGCCTTTATGATATTATTATAGGATTGGTTCCTACATGATCAGATATAAGTGCCGGGTGGGCCATTTTGACTTAGGGTCAGATATAAGTGTTGGAAGAAGACCTACATGGAGGCTAGGCCTACAACCAACATGAAAAAGCGATAGCTCTGTAGAAATTTCTGTGATTTGAAGAATCATGAGATAGTACCCTTGAATATCCAATGATGATGATCTAGTAGAGATGATACAGATTGAGGGATGATACGGATCTAGTGATGATGCTCCAGAGATGATCCAGATCGAGGGATGATCCAAATCCAGTGATGATGATCCAGATTGAGTGATGATCCAGATCCAGATGAAGATGAATTGAATAAAGAGATGACTTGAAGATGAAGATGACGAGGACTCGATAATGATCCAGATGATACAGAGAAGAATACTTGTGCTGGTAAATTGTGTCGAGAGAATACCTTCCTAGTTAAGAGGGAGTATTGATGTAATTGTAACTTTGGAATGTATTCACTTGTATTTCTTATGTATTGTAACCCGATGTTTATTCCGGGATGTATTTGTAATGTACTTGAGTCATGTCATGCCTCGAGGTTCCTATCGGGAGTTTATATAATGTAAACAAGTCTGTCAAGTCAAGGTGGGTAACCCTCCTATTGTCTAAGTGTTAAATTCCACGCAATTCTGGGGCACTAGGGTTATTAGAATCACCTAGTGAAGTCGGCCCTAGTTGGGTTTAGTCAAGTCGAGAATTAGTATAAATACAAAGCTAGACTCTCTATTTATCACACACTCACTCACACTCAGTTGTAGTGCATAGCCGAGGAAGAGAAAGACACTGGGGTAAGGAAGAAAGAGGTTACTGCTTGCGGGAGATCATCTTATTATTTTTGGGTTTCACTTTTGGTGCTAATTCTATCTCTGAGGAAGTTGTGGGATTTTCTCCATTTATGGTTTCCCTGAGGAAAAACACTATGTTCATTGTTTCTTGTGTTTGATTGCTGTGCTTGTTGTTCTCTCAGTTAAAGATCCTAATGTTATGCTATCTTAATGTTAAAAATATAACAATATCATCCCCGCATCTTACCTAGCAGAAATGGCTCCCATCCGTCCATCCTATATCCATCATCTTGAACCGTCGATATTTCACCCTATTTAAACCATCCATATTCATTCTTCGCTATGCTTCCTCCCTTATTCTCCATGCAAATCTCAGCTGTGAATTGAACAATAAATCCATATCTATCCTTTGATTGATCTTTTCCATTAATCACTTGCACCTTTTACTTACCTCCTTCAATAGGATTTACCCTCTTAATAATCCTACAATTTCTCTTTTTGGAATGATTATCTTCCTTCGATCTGAATGTGTATTGATCTAAGCCATTGAATTCCACCTTATCTACCCAATTCCACTAATTTTCTCTTTAACTTTGAGTATGCATTTTCAACTAGAGGGATTGTTCCACATCGTAGATTTATATCATATCAAATCTGCACCGTTTAATTCTTATGCCCTTTAATTTCATTCCACAATCTCACCAAATTTAATCTTCCTTGCACCTTTAACCATCGAAATTAGTATCGACTGTTGATCTGAATTATGCTTTCACCGGGACTATTAAATGGGGCGACACCTACTACATTCCACTGATTTTGAATATTTTACTTTGCCATGCACTTTACATAAACAAAATTTATCCTAACCATCGATCTAGATTGGGGTTTGATCTAAGCCATCGGAATTTGAGGCTCCTACCCGATTCCACAGATTTCCAACATAAATTACTCCGTGCTAGTTCCCACAGTAGAATTTATTAGGATCATGGATAAAAAACCCGCTCAAATATCCACCATTCAACATTGCCAAGCCTGCCAAATTCCACAAATATGAAAAGTTTCTTAGTCCTTGCATGTTGTACCAGTGGAATTTATACCCGCCGTAGATCCATTTCTCCTCTAGATTTGCACCGTTGAAACATGAAGACTATACACAATTCCAGTGATTTTGAAACTTACTTTCCTCATGCAAGTTATGGTAGTGGAATTCACCTCCACTATAGATCTTCTTCTTCTTCTGATCCTAGCAATTGAAGCATGAGGAACCTACCAAATTCCATCGATATGAGAATTTTATTTATTCTTGCATGTTTAATCAGCGAAATGCCTGACGGCCGTAGATTTGTTTCACCTATTGATTTGACGATTTATTTTTCCTGAAGGTTAACACCATTCCATAACCCATAAAAATTATTTGAAATGTGCATCTTACCTTTGTGTACTTGTTTATAACCGTTGATCTCCATTGTTGTAGATCTGTGCACTTCATTGTTACAGAACTATAACACTAGAGCAGATTTTTCATATGCAATTTATTTCCAAGGTTGCACCTTAGGATTTTTCAATAATTTTCATTTCATACCAAGAAATAGACCCTTCAAAACATTCAAAACCTACTCTGCACTCCTCTAGGTCATATGCTACAAAAAACTTTCTACGTTACCCATCATTTTCTTTGGCGTAACCCCTTCCAACATCTTAGCCCAAAAATGGTTCTAACATACGCCATCTGTAATTTTATTAGAGAGCCTACGTCTGTCACTCGAAAAGCATATTAGATCTTGAACAACACCTTAAAAGAACAAGAACAATAAGAAATTACAGAAGAAACCTTATTTAGTAACACTGAAATAATCCCAATAATTGAGAACTCAAAGACTTTTCCAATAGAAATCGAACCAGGGAAAACATTAAACATTGATCCTAATCACAAAACCAATGAACTGGAACATCTCATTACATTGCTGAAATGAAATAAGGGGTACTTTTCTTGGGAATTATAGACATGAGGGGTATCCCCTCAGGACTGTGTACTCATCATATTTATATCAAGGACGATTCAAAGCTTGCATGCCAACCTCAACGTAGAATGAACTCGAATTTAAGAGACATTGTGGAGGAAGAAATAAATAAAATTTTAGAGGCAGGTTTTATTTATCCTATTTCATATAGTAAGTGGGTTTCCCCACTAGTGATCGTACCGAAGAAAATGGGAAATGACGAATCTATGTAGATTACAAAGAGTTAAATAAAGCATCACAGAAAGATAATTTCCCTTTACCATTCATCGATAAGGTTATAAACAACTTGTTTGGAAAAATATTCTTTTCTTTCCTGGATGGTTTTAGTGGGTATAACTAGATCCATATTTCCCTTGAATACCAAGACAAAATAACCTTCACTTGTCCTTGGGGCACCTTTGCATATATATAGGGTGCTCCCTTTTGGGTTGTGTAATGCGACAACTACATTTCAATGATATGTAATCGAGATTTTCTCTAAAATGGTAAATGATTGAACGGAAATTTGTATGGATGATTTCATTCCATATGGTAATAGTTTTGATGAAGCTCTAAGGAACTTGGAAAAAATTATAGAACGTTGCGAACAAACCGACCTATGCCCGAGCATTGAAAAGTGTCATATGATGATAAGCAAAGGTATAGTTCTTTGAAATTTCATCTTTGCTACAGGAATCCAGGTAGATCCAACTAAGATAAAGTTAATTGAAAATATTCCTACTCCTGGGTCGCAGAAAGAGGTACAAAATTTTCTTGGTCATGCTGGCTATTATAGGCGAATTATAGAATTTTTTCCAAATTAGCATCCCCTTTATTTACTTTACTGATGAAGGATGCACAATTTGTTTGGACAGAGGTATGCCAGACTACATTTGTAGAATTGAAGAAAATGTTATCTACAACACCTATATTAAGAGGGACTAATTGGGCCCTTCCTTTTCACATCTATTCTGATGCTTCAGGTACAACCATTTGAGCAGTTTTGGGACAACAGGAAGGTCACTACCCATATTCCATCTACTATGTTAGTAAGAATCTGTATCCTGCTGAAATGAGCTATATGATAATAGAAAAAGAGTTCCTTTCCATTTCTTATGCCATTAATAAATTTAGGAATTATATTACTGGATACTCTACTTTTGTACATACTAACCACTCAGCTATTACTAATGCTAGAGTGACTAGGTGGTTGCTGCTACTTCAGGAATTTTATATAATCATCATTGATAGACCAGGGAAGGAGAATGCGGTTGTATATTTTCTTTGTTGATTGACTAATAATGAAGATGATTCACTAGTCAAAGAATCCTTTTTTGATGAACGTTTGTTCACAGTCTCAACGTATTTCCCATGGTACTCTGACATTGCTAATTATTTGGCTATAGGTATACTTCCAACACACTTATCCAAATGAGAAAAGAGAAGGATCATACAACAGAGTGCAAGATACTGCTAGATAGAAGGCCACCTCTTCTACATAGGGCATGATCTAGAAATCAGGCATTGTGTGAGGGAGGATGAGATCCACAACATTTTGAAGGCCTGCCATGATGATCCGTGTGGGGGAAATTTTGTTGATAAAAGAACTGTCCATAAAGCATTAAGGACGGGGTATTTTTTTCCAACCATGTTTCAATATGCGAAGAAGTATGCTCAAGCCTATGACAACTATCAGGGAATGGGACAACCAAACAAATTGGATGAAATGCCATTTTAGCCATAGTTAGTGGTTGAACCCTTTGATAGATGGGATCCATACTTTGTAGGGCCTATCAACCCTCCATCAAGACATAAGATTTATATCTTGTTTTGTACCAATTATATGACTAAGTGGTTGAAAGCTGTGGTTTTGGTAAAAGGCAATGATCAAGCTGTAATATTTTTTTTATATGCAGAGATATTCACCCGCTTTGGAGTACCAAGAAAGATTGTAACAAATGGGGGACCGTAGTTTGTGTCCTGTAAAATGGAAGCCTTATTTCAAAAGTACCATATTCAACATCAAGTAACCTGACCATATCATCCACAAGCCAATGGCTAGGTGGAAAGCATGAACAAGGTAATCGAGTCAATCCTTACAAAAACAATGAAGAGGCACTGTAGGGATTGGGCTGAAAGGCTTCCAGAAGCATTATGGGCCTATCATACCACATGGTGCAACACTACAGGTTTCTCCCCATATGAACTGGTGTATGGAAAGAATGTTATTTTCCATATTGAGTTTAAAATCAAAACCTTGAAGACAACTAAAGAGGAAAACCCAGACCTAATGGAGGCTCAGAAGAATCGATTGAAACAATTGAATAAATTATATGAAAAGTGTACCGCTGGCGTGCATCACACAACATTAATTCAACAACAACGCTCCAAATTAGATAATAGATTTATAAAGAAGAAAGTGTTTTGCGAAGGAGACTGGGCTTTGGTGTATGATTCACGGTTCAAAAGGGATTTTAAAGGAAAGTTCCAAACAAGATGGATGGGACCCTACATAATAGATAAGGTATTTGGCAATGGAACAGTACGTTTGACCACTATTGATGAAAATCAGACACATATGTTTGCAAAAGTTCATCGGCTACGTCTCTATCATAAACTTATCTTGAAGGATGCGTTTATCTCTCAAGGTTGCAGCTGATCCGGACTATTAATTGGTACAAGAACAAGATTTTTCCCCTATTTTTGAAATTTTTTAAATCTTATGCAAATTCCACACATAAATTGTATATAAATAGATTGTTTGATTTTCTTTTGTTCTTTTAAGCTATGATTTGTTTGTTGTTTTTGAGAATTGCGAACATAAATTCGCGCGAAGGTTCATGATGAAGAAACAATCTCGATAGGACAAGCAATTGTAGGATTCTGAACGATCCTTCTCGATTAGTATTACTCCTTGAAAGAGAAAGTGAACAATATGGGAAATTTGTCATTTTCCAATGCTTTTATCAAGTTCTGTTAAAATTCTTCAGCGAAAAATCCATTAACTGTTTATTTTTATCCACTATAATTCCATTGCAACTCTGCTATTTTTCCACTAGAATTGACCATTTTTCGTTGCAACTCGGCTAATTTTTCCACTAGAATGGGACATTTTTTGCTGCAACTTTGCTACTTTTTCCACTAAAATTGGCCATTTTTTCGTTGCAACTCTGCTACTTTTTCCACTAAAATTGGCCATTTTTTGCTACAAGTATTGGTCCTCATTTGTCTCCATTTTTGGGCTAAATATTTTACATATTGACACATGTTTTGTTACCTTTTGGCCTCTTTGGTACCACACAGTTCGCCATTCAGCAACAGGTATGGCCATATTTTAGTTTATGCAAGTTATGTTTTATTTTGCATCCTTTCATGGTTTTATTGTTTAAATTCAATAATATATGGTGATATTCTAATGTATGAAACTTTCATGTAGAATCTTGGTCTTCATCAAATCAGCGAAGAACATAGCACTCATTCTAGATGTGCGGAGAGTGTATCCAACGCATCGTCCAACTCACTGTTCGAACCACTGAATCAACCATGCATTGCTAATAGTGGATTCTTGTGCGTTAAAGGCATGTAACTATTGTAAACTGTTGTGACCATGCACCAACATCTTAGCACGAGCCTCCTTTTGGAAGGGCACTCATATAATGTCTTTGTGTGACACCTTGACGCTGGCTTCGATTAAGGCTGAGATCATATGCCACATCACGTGCCAGAGAGGAACCGGATCTATGAAGAAGAAGGAAATGTCATCTGTTAGTTATCAATGTAGTTACTTGTTATAATGACTGCCTTATCGTAAGATCAGTCGACCACTGAAAGGGTTGACTTGCTTACCTTCTGTAAAAACATTATATATACATATGATCTCATGCGAGAAAGAAGTTAATCATTGATAGCTCATGGTTAGTAGCTAATAGAATCAATGGAGCTAGTAAGGATAGGAGATAGTTATCCATCTTACCAGTTGATTAAGAAACTCTGTAACGCTACCTTTTGGTTTAATGAAAGTTCTGTTACGCTGTGTATGATTGTGTTCTATTAGAAAGGCATTACTTTGTTTGCTGGGAGGGCCCCTGTTATCAACCCAAATGGAACTTCTCTATCCGAGTGCTGACACTTCATATGTTGGTACAAAAAAGGACACTATAGGATTGAAGGTTGCCTAAACACTATAGATGGGCATGACATGAGATGCATTTATCCTCCAACCAGCTTTCCATTTTATATTTCTATGTGTTGATTTTTGCACATGACTATATTCACTGAAAATCATGTACATACGTGACTATGTTTGTTGACAACTCGCGTACTATATGTGACTATTCCCATTGCAACTCGCGTATAGATCTATACACGGGTTTCCCTTAAAGCAACTCGCGTGTCATACGTGGGTTACTAGTATCAACAGTCGCTTACACATCCATTCGACATTAAAAATAATAAAACATGATTAATGGAGATTAGTTAAGCCCTAAGTGTTAACCATCTCAACTATATCAACCTCCTCAACCTTCAAAACTGCTCTATTTCCCAAAGTATAAATAGAGGCCTTGGGGAGGGCATTAATCAATCAATCTTGGAGAGCAAAGTTATGCTGGTGGTATATCTTCAAAAGTCTTTGGAGCAAGATAAGTCAGAGTCCTTTGGTTGTAGAAGAGTCCTTGTTTTAGGCATTGGGTTGTACACTTATCTCATTCACTGATTGTTAATAAAGATAATTCTTCTTCCAACTTTGTGTTGAGTCTCTTTCATGTATCCTGGTTAATGAATATATTTGATTAAGAACTTTATATATTGTTTATATAACCTGTCATATATACATGTATAAGTTTGTACTTGGAGAATTTTCTCTTTGCAGGTGAAAGAGGTGCATCCCTGAAATATTTGGAGAGAAGCAGAGCGGGAGAAGACAAAGCTTGGATCAACTGTCGATAATCGGGTGAGTCCAACATATCTTCCTATTTCCTTTCTGTACTTTAAAGCTGATTGTCTGCAAGTTTAGATGTACGTTGGTAATCTCAGACCCTAGGTTATAAGGGTGTTTATTCCTGAACAACAGAACTGGTGACTCCACTGGGGAGCCCAGTCTCCTGTGGATTAATTCTGTAGATCAGTGCCCAGTATTTGCCTTGATTCAGTGTGTGGTGTCTTATCTTGGTTCATGCTTAAGAGTGGTGTTTGAAGACCTTTAAAAATTTTCTTTTTTTTGAAAATTTTATACCTATACATAGGTTTCTCTTGCACACAGTCGCATACAGAGGTTGGCGTACGCTGGTTTCTCTATAGCACAGTCGCATACAGTATGCGGGTTACCCTTGTACACAATCACGTACAAACTTGAGCACAAATTTTTTGGTTAGGGTTTGCTTGTCCCTGTCCTTTTATAGATTTTGTCTTGCTGAGTGGCCTTCTTTATGAGCATTGCACTGTGAGTTTGATGACCATGTTAGCCGCAGCTTGTGATTTCTTGTAAATCCCTTGAGTTCTTATTGTTTGGATTGTATTTCTATTAGCAACTTGAAGTGGATCCGCCTGTTGGGTTATAGGTTCAAGTGTTGGTTGTCTGAATCAGTGATCAGGGTGCTAGACACTGTATTTTCCTTTCTATTTTCGAATAGTGTTGGTTTGTCGCTTGCCTTCATTTGATCTCAGTGATTTCTATTCATTGTGTCCACCCAAGCTAGGGTTTTAAGTCTTCCTTAGGTGGTTGATATTTGGTTTTATGAATCTGCTTTCACTCATTTTGCTTATTTTATACAGTTATTATATTCAAGCATACTCAAGTATTGTGCATTTAGGTGCACAGTAGTCTTTGAGCAATTTGAAAAGTGAAAAGAAAACATTAGAAACTTTTCCATTTGATTTGCATACAGTAGTTTTGTTTTCAGTTTTTAAATATAATCTCAAAAATTACAAAAATATAGTCTTAGTTTTCTCTTTATTCGTTGCATTTTCATCAGTTTACATTTACAAAAAAAAAGAAAAGAAAAGCTTGTTTTTTAAGTAGTAATAATTTGCTTTGAAAGTATCACCAATTGTTTTTTACATTTCTTATCGAGTCAAAAACATCATATTCTTTCACTCCACTTGCCTTCTGAGTAAAAAATAGCCCTTAAAATAAATGTAATAATTAATATTTATTAGTAATTTTTGTTTTTTAGGGCCATACACCTACTAGCTTAGGCTATACTTGTGGGATAGAAAGTGTAAACTCCCCATAAGTATTTAAATTCAGACATAGTGGGCCAATCGATAGGTAAATCCTTCTCTTTATTGATAGTATCGGGAAGCTTTTCTCAAACGGGAGTCAAGCACAAGGCCGCGTGGAGGAATTCAACTGAGGAGATAACCCTCTAATTCCTTGTCGAAACATAAATCAATATTGTTACGCATTTGGGGATTTTGTCCTAGACAAAGTTTCGGGCTCAGCTACCCTACCCATGCATACGAATCAGGCTTGCGATTGTCCCCCCAGACTACTGGTATAGTTAAGGTAGCCTCTAGTCTCTTGACATCTAGGGTTCATACATAAGTAAACCGGAAGGCTATTTCTGGTTCACCTTGGATGGGCTTGGAAGGTAACCCTTGTTGAAAGTGTAGGAGGGTGGTGGGTGATTCTTCTGCTTGTGCCTAAGAACCTCTTCAAGGACACCAAGCAATTGTCTTTTATCTTTCTTCAGGAAAGCATATCTTTTACCCTTGCTGACTGTTGAGCATTCAAGATTTTTCGTAGTGATTACTCTGTGGTTTTTCTGTGTTTAGCTGACCTTAGGGTTTGAATTGTCAAATTTACAATCGTGGAGGACCAATCTATCAGAAGGTCACCAAGGTTGCAAAACCTTCCTCCTCTTATCACATTGGAACCTCCACCTCCCCCTTAAAGGTGGATATTGGACACAGATGGTTCATTTGAACCGATAGGAGTTAGTGAAGTTTCAGGTGAACTAGAACTTAGGGAAAACTATCTTAATTTGGACACAGTCGAGATAGAAGAATTGCAGGCTGATGATTTTGCAAGGAATTTTAATACACCTTTGAATGATTTAAACGATCCTTTGATAGTTCAGGTTTGTCCTTTTGATCCACCCGTTATTGGTGTCCTTGTGGGCAGAATAATGTCTAGTGCAGGAGAGAGTTCTTTCATTTTCACCTCAGTCATCCCGGCTGAAGGGGTGCTACCTCCCCCAGTAAGTATCCCTAGACTAAGCATACCTACTACGCCATTAACTCTAGCGAGTCAAGTGGTCCAACCGCTGGTTCCCCCAAGCCTAGCAGGTGATTTTCGTGGTATGGTCACTGGGATTCCAACTGTACCTACAGTTCCAACCTCCTTTGCACAGACTGCCCATAGTGGTCCGAAAGGATATTCAGCTTTTGTCCAAGGATTTCCTTGGAATGGGGGGCACATACCCCCATCCACTCCGTACGTAGTCTCACCACCCTCTTATGTAGGGGTGCACTTTGGAAGAACTAACCCTTATGGTCAAGGTTTCCAGACCCCGGTCTTTGCTCCGTTCACAAGCTCTCCCTTTTCTCTTTTTAGTGGAGGGATACCTGCTCCTATTTTTCAAACTCCAGTTTCAACTGGGGCAGCCAAAACCTCTTATACTGCACCATATACCAAAAATATTGTGGCTTATGGATGGAATCCATTTCAAAGTAACCTATCCACTTCATAACCAGCGACAGGGGGAAACCCCACCTTTACATATGGGAATTTGGGGGCAAGTCCCTCTAATCCCCAAACTGGTACTTTTAGTGCTTCGGTTTGACCTAAGCTTCCTTTCTTGGCAACGTTAAACTTGCTAGATTTATCTAAACTGATGAATGACCTGATGAGACATGATCCCTCCTGGACACCTGTACCTACCAAGTTTCCCTCGGACATCCCAAAGTTCGAAGGCAAAGTTGGTGAAGATCCTGGGGCTCATGCCACCACTTTTCATTTATGGTGCTCTTCCAACTCACTGAATGAAGATTCAGTTAGGTTGAGGCTGTTCCAAAGAACATTGACGAGTACTGCAGCATAATGGTACATTGAGTTTCCTTCTACTACTTTTAGTAGTTTTGGGGACTTAGCTAATGCATTTCTTAGCCACTTTCAGCTTCCTGTTCGATATGATTTTGGAACGGACTTGTTATATACCTTCAGGAAGAACAAGGATACCCATATCTCAAATCACATCCAAGAATGGAGGAGGCAAAAGAGCCTTATTAAATCCACTATTCCTCCTGAGTTCTTACTAGAATGGTTCCTTAAATCACTATTGCCTTATATATCTAAGGACGTATCTACTTCAAGAGTTACGAGTGAGGAAGAAGGTATCCTCAGGGCTCAACAATTAGATTTGATTTACTCTCAGTCTAGGATCTTGTATGAGATTATCCCTGAGGCACCAAGTCCAACACACGATGTAGAGAAACCTAAGCCTGGACCCCATGCCGATGGTGTGGCTGGGTCCATTAATTCTCCCACTATAGATTCTTTGGCCAAACAGCTCCATCAGCTATCTGTTAAACATTCTATGGTGGAGGTAGAAAAGGTTGCTCCCTCACCCCAAAATGCAAATTTTTTTGCATAGACCTCTCAGAAGGGTAATCAGTAGCCTAGTGGGAAGAAGAAGAGAGGAAAGAAAGGGGAGGAAAATCAAAACAAGAAAAAACCCACAAATAATGCTGATGGGGGAAATAAAGAAAATAAAAAGGTGAAATTCCCATGTAAGTTGTGCCATGAGGATCATCTCACCCATCTTTGTCCCCTTATGGAACAAGCCCAGAAGATGTTAAAAGCTCAACAACTGGCTGTCCTGAAGGATCCATTTCCCCAGAGGCAGAATTCTGCTTCAGCTTCGAATGTAGCAGGGGGCACCCCAAATGCCCCTGACCCCAATTATATCAACATGGTTCGATCTTCAACTTTACTACAGACCAGGAATAAGAAATATGAAAAAGAGACCTCTGAGAAGGGTAAGTCTATAGGTGAAACTTCTAACCCTTGCACAATCGAGAAACTTGCTGAAACGATGCCCAAGATATCGAAAGATGTCTTTAAAAAGACCTTGCACAATCCTAATGCTAGGGCTGCATCCAACTACTCTGTGGTTGAAGACTTAGCCCAAACACCTTGTGCAATGTCAGATTTAGAGGTGTTACAGAGTTGTCCCACCCAGCGAGATGCACTCTTAGCAGCCTTAGGTAGTATGGACTCATCGAGTCTCATGGTGGAATTTTACTTGTTTTATGTTAAAATTCACCTACCTTACCATGTAGCCTTATTAATAGATGTCATCCATGGTGGAAAGACCATTGGAAGGGCAGTTGTTGACAAGGGTGCTTCTACATGTGTTATGTCCTTGTCATGTTGGAAAGCTCTTGGATCCCCAGAGTTGGTCCCGTCAAATACCCTGCTTACTGCTTTCGACGGAAGGTCATTCCGTCTGCATGGTATCCTATAGGCTTTTGAAATTGAACTGGCCAGGAAAGCGGTGTCTGTTGAGGTAGAGGTGATTGATGCACCTTTGGACTATAATTTGCTTTTGGGAAGAAGCTGGACTTATGCCATGTCTATTATTGTATCGTTCGTCTTTCGGGTGGTAGTGTTTCCACACGAAGGGATGTTGGTTAATGTTGACCAACTCAATTTTACTCGAAAAGGCTGCATGGAGTCTAATGAGTCCACTGTGCCATTGGTTTATCAGGTCAAACCTGCTTCACAGAGCTTAGGGGCTGGAATATACACATCACTAATGGGAACATTCGATCTTCCAACTCCTATTAATTATATAGGTTTTACTAGTGTGGGAAAGTCCATTGCTACGGTTGTTGATAGGACTGAAACTTGGGTTATCCCTACCCACCACGAACCTGAAGTGCCCTTGTTAGTAGTGGAAGTAGCTTATCAAGCTATCACACAAACCATTGTTGATCCCATTACAGTTCCACCCTCAATCTCAGAGGAGTTGGAAGAAGTCTATCTGCCTGCTTGGGTAGAAAACTCTTTGCATTTGATGGATTGTTTAGATATGGTTTTACCTTCTGATGAAGCCATTCTGGAAACCATGTGTGGAATAGATAATATATGTGATGATCTTCACCATCGATCCTATTTTCTTCCAGACCTAAGCAGGATAGAGAATCAAGATTTTCATGTGAGACTGACATATGATGTTGATACGCCCGTTAATCCCTTACCCAGGGAAGGAATGTTTGCTGAGGGGAATATGGAAAATATTTATGCTACCATCCCTATCAACATCTCTGTAAATCCTAACGTTGTAGAAAATATACATATCGGCGTAAACTGCTCTCTTGAGGAGATTGCCATTTATACCGCCTTGTTTAAGGAGTTCTGCGACGTTTTTGCCTGGTCATATGAGGAAATGCCGGGCATTGATCCATCTATAGTCGAGCATGAGATATGAACATACCTTGACACTAAACCTGTTCAGCAAAAGTTGAGACCTGTTAACCTGCGTAAAGCGGTGGTAGTGAAGGCTGAAGTGGAAAAACTGCTGAAAGCCGGTTTTATTTATCCCATAGCTTTGACAAAATGGGTATCCAACCCTGTTCCTGTTGATAAGAAGAAAGGGACCATACACGTATGTACTAACTTTAGAGATTTAAACAAATCCTGTCCTAAGGACAACTAGCCCACGCCATTTATAGACCAAATTTTGGTGCTTGCATGGGAAGTGAAGTTTTTTCATTTATGGATGGTTTCTACGAATATAATCAAATTCAAATAAAACCACAAGACCAACATAAAACTACTTTCATTTGTCCTTGGGGTACCTTCACGTAGAAAAAAATGCCCTTTGGATTGAAAAATGCTGGGGCAACCTTTCAGTGGGCAATGAATTTTTCCTTCCATGATATCAAAGCCATTGTTGAGCCCTACCTTGATGATCTACCTGCACATTCGCATAAGAGGATTGACCATCCAGATCACTTGCGTTTGATATTTGAACGATGCAGATACTATAAAATTTGCTTGAATCCCCACAAGTGTATGTTCTGTGTTGAGTCAGGGAGACTGCTCGTATTCATTGTTTCTAATAGAGGCATTCAGGTGGATCCGTTAAAAGTTGAGGCCATTGTAAATATGCCTCCTCCTCGTTCTATCAGGAAACTTTAGAGCCTGTAGGGAAAGTCCAATTTTCTTCAACGTTTCATTGTAAACTATGCCAAGATCACTAAGGGTTTCATACGCCTGCTAAAACAGGACACCCCATTTGTATGGGATGAAAATGCACAACTCGCATTTGAGGCATTGAAAAAATATTTGTTGTCGGCACCTTTATTACGTCCACCAGATTAATCTAGGGATTTTATATTGTATCTGGATGCATCTGAGTCGACCATAGGGGTGGTTCTAGTCCAGGAGGATGATAGCCTCCAAGATCATGTCATTTACTATCTTATTCGTGCTTTAGCCGGACCTGAATTGAGGTACTCCCACGTCGAGAAATTGGCCTTAGCAGCTGTTTATGTTGTTCAGAGGTTACGTCACTACATCTTACTAAGGACTACAATGGTAGTGGAAGATGTTAATCCTTTTCAATATGTTTTGTCCCGACGGATAGTTTGAGTCAAATTCAACAAATGGATAGTCATTCTCCAAGAGTTTGACTTGGATTTTCAGTCCGCCAAATCCAAAAAATCCTTAGTTTTTGCTGAACTTATTGCAGAATTTCCAGTAGATGACTATGTAGCCATTAAATAAGACTCATTCCTAGATGAGCACATCTTTTTGATTTCCACCTCTAATCCCTGGTACGGAGATATACTTATCTATCTCCAGACTTTGAAGTATCCTGCAGCTTTCTCGTGGGAAGAACGACGTAAACTACGCCTACATGCCAAGAACTACCTCATCATAGGAGATACTTTATATTGTAGAGGGGTAGATTCTATTTTGCGTCGATGTTTGACCCACGAGGAAGCAAAGATTGTCCTAAATGATGCCCATAGTGGAGCGTGTGGAGGTCATTTATCTGGTTTAGCAACGGCCTAGAAAATATTACATGTCGGTTATTTCTGGCCCTCAATATTTAAAGATTGTGTGGAAGCAATTAAGCATTGTCATCCTTGTCAGATTTATACCAGGAAAATGCGGTCACATCCTGATCCATTATTTCCCGTTATCTCGGTGTGCCCCTTTATGAAGTGGGGGATTGATTACGTGATGTGTAACCTAGCCTTGGATGGGGGGCACAAATATATCATTGTCGCTGTGGATTATTTTTCAAAATGGGCATAGCCAATGCCCACCTTTAGAGCTGATGGGGAAACTGCATATTTCTTCGTGTTTAATCAAATTATAGCACGATTTGGTATATCCAAGGTGATTGTCACTGACCATGGCAGTAATTTTCAAAATAGCATGATGACGGAATTGACCACTATGCTAGGATTTAGATAGGAACATTCATCCTCGTTCTATCCTCAAGCCAATGGTCAGGTCGAGGATGTTAATAAAACTTTGAAAACTATCTCAAATGTACTATTAATGCAGCCCATTCAAACTGACATATCATGTTGTACCCTGCTCTTTGGGCGTATCGAACCAATGTAAAAACTGCTATGGGTTTCTCCCCCTTCCAACTCGTCCATGGAGTGGAAGCTGTTACCCC
>LPNX010505379.1:609753-652057 GCA_001517045.1 Pseudotsuga menziesii
TTTATTTTTCCAATTCGTGAGCTCCTAGACAGTTTTAGAAACTGCTTTATGCACATATGGGGGATTTGCTTAGATTTAGTAAGCCTACTTTTGACCAAATTCAAATAGAATCCTTATGCATTCGAATCTCTCATGTAATTATTTATTGTGGTAGCCTATGACTTCACAAGGTTGGATATTGTACACTTATTCAATACAGATTAGTGTTCTGCTCCATATTCAGTCTCCTTTGTGAGTAATTTGCATGTGTATTGGAAATTGTTGTGAGTGCAATTGTTCTAACACCTGGGTTCAATTTCCACAATTAAAGGAATATATAGAATATAATTTAGATTATCTTTACAAGTTTTCTTCTTGTTCATAAATCATGTCTACCTTCTTTTAGTATAATTTTATCTTTTGCAAGTAGGATTTATTTGTTTATAGATCATCATGTTTACCATAGCTTGTAATTGGACATTTCTCAGTTTACATATTTTCGTAGAGATTAAGTTATATCTGATTCCCTTTAGTTTCTCCACCTCATTTGAAAGACATTTTGACACTTCTCATGCTCCTGTCCCAATTATAGTAAACCCTTACCCTCAAAATAATCAAGGAGAATGGAATTAGTGGCCATCTATTAGTTGCATGTATAGTTAGTTGTTGTAAATTATTATTTGTGTAACTAGTTCTTAAAAGTTGTTTATCATTAAAATAGACCTTCTTCTAAAGAATAGTTCATTGTCTACAGCTTTGTCTTTTAATAATTGTTTATAATTAGAGTGGTATAACTTGATACCACTCTGCCCTAGTACTCTATTTTTGTTGTCTTAAGAAGTTGGAGTTCAACTCAGTTTTTCATTTTGAAAGACCTTTCAATCTTTTGTTTATTAAAGTATTACCACGATACCCTAGGAATCCCTCCACCTTCGCATATATTTTGTAACAACTCTAAGCCTACCAACTCGGTCAATACTTAAATATTAGGTGAATTATTCAAGACAATATTTTGCGCAACAGCAACTCCGCTATTTTTCCTACTAATTTTGGCCATTTTTCGTTGCATCTCCACTACTTTTTCCAGTAAAATTGGCCATTTCCCGCTGCAACTTCACTGATTTTCCTACTAAAATTAGCCATTTTTCTGCTACAAATCCACCACTTTCCGCTGTAACTCCGCCACTCGCTAAAAGTATCACTAAAATTCCACGGTATCTTGGGCAAATTTTCAACTAAATCTTTTTGTTTCATGATGAGATCCTTCCAGCACTCCACCACTCTGTTATAGTCCCTCCACGCATCTTGGAAATCAATGCTAACATGAGCATGCTCAATCTATTTTATGTATGACAACCAGTTTGTTTTGCAATTGCACGTGCATAATTATACCCCTCTTGATTATCAAGAAAAGAGGGATAGGACAACTTTTCTCAGTAGAGCACATCTTTTGGTGGAAGCAATTTCAGAATTGTATAAGTTTCATTTTTGACCATATCACAAGTGTCGGGAGGAACTAGGGAATCAAGTTTTGGAGACTTCCCACCTCAATTTTCAGAAAGTGACCTAGTTGAGCAACTTGCCTCAAGGAGGAACATATTTATGTCCAAACAAAATTCCCAAACTCCAAGTTTGGAAAATTAGGGTTTCTATGACAAACTCTAGGTCAACAAGTTCCAGAACCAGGTCAGACACCTCAAATTGATAAGATCTAAATATTTTCTATTCCCATTTGAGGTTCTCATTTGAAAATATGACTCATCATACTCAGCTTGAGGAAAAAATTGGAGGAGCTGATAACTTCCGGGCATGGAAGTACAAAATTTCCCTGATCCTTGATGAGAATGATTTGGATCAGTATATCAATGGAGAAGTTCCAGAACCAAAGGGAGATGAGGCCAAGGCTGTTCATAAGAGAAGCATGGCTAAAGCTAAGAGACTCATTGCAGATTCATTAAGGATCACCTCATCCTTAATGTGTCTTCATTCAAGACACCGAAGGAAGTGTATGATGCTTTGAAAAAGATGTTTGAAGGAAAGAACATCAACCTAAAGATGAATTTGAGAATCCAATTAAAGAATGTGAAGATACATAACTATGAGACTATACATTATTAATTCACAAGGGTTGCTTAAATCAAATAACAACTTGAAGTGGCTGAATAAAATGTCGAAGAAGGATAAATTGTAATGACTACCTTGAATGGCCTCCCTAGATCATGGGATTCATTAATTCAAGGAATTTGTGTAAGAAGGAGGCTGATCTCTTTCAGTAGACTTTGAGAATAATTTGCAAAAGAAGAAGCTAGACTTGTGACTAAAGGAGAAAATATGGGAGAAACAGATGATCAAGCTCTTATAGTTCACACTAGGAAGAAATTCAAGAAGGAGGAGAAGAAGAAGAACTTAAATCACAACAATAATAAGGATAAGAAACCAAAGAAGACCAAAAGAGATACTTCAAATGTTCGATGCTATACTTGTGATGAAAAGGGACACTTTCCAAGAGATTGTCCCACCAGGAAAAGGAGAAACCATGCTCATGTTGCCGAACATGATGAACCAAACATCAAAAGATTTAGACGGGAGAAGGATGATTCAGATGAAAAGTATGTGCTAATCTCAGTACTTACTGGAAGTATCTCACACGGAAGCAATGATTAGCTTGTGGATAGTGGAGATTCTAAACATATGACAAGATATAAGGAGTCATTCATTAATATGTCTGAGCATGACTCACCTCATAATGGGAAAATTGGGTATGATTATCAATACCCCATATAAGGGAGCGGAGAAGCTTCATTTAATCTTGACTCCATGAAATCGTTAAAGATGAAGGATGTGCTATATGTTCCAGGACTGAAGAAGAATCTTCTCTCCATTTCTGCACTAGATGAAAAATGAATTAGAGTTGCTTTTCTCGATGTCCAAGATTTGATGTGTCCCAGAGGAAAGACAATAGAGGATGCAACAATGGTTGGAGAAGAAGGAGGAGGATTGTACAAGATAAAGGGGCATATTGAACAAGCACTATTTCATGAGTCGATTGAACCAAGTGAACTATGGCACAGAAGGATTTCACATGTGCACTATAGGCATTACCAATGGCAAGAAAAGCAGTCTCACGACTGCCAGAGATACATGAAAATCATGAAGATATTTGCAAGGGATGTGAAAAAGGAAAGAATGTGAAGAATACATTTTCCACTAGTGAGAGAAAGTCTAAAGGAATACTAGAGATAGTACACCCATATGTATGTGGACCCATGTCCTCTAGTTCATTAAGTGGGTATGTGTACTATGTTTCCTTTATAAATGATTTCTCACATAAGACTTGGATATATTTCTTGAAAGGGAAAAGTGAAGTTTTCAGTAAGTTCAAGGAGTATAAAGCCTTGGTGGAGAACCAAATGGATAGGAAGATCAAGAATCTATGGTTATATAATGGTAGAGAGTTCACTTAGAAATAATTCAAGCAACTCTGCAAAGAGTTTGGGATTAAGAGGGAGTTGAGCACACCATACAATCCTCAACAGAATGAGGTTGCAGAATGAAAGAACCAAACTTAGATGGAGGTAGCAAAAGCTATGCGGCAAGATCAAGATATTCCTATGCACCTTTAAGCGAAGGAAACAAGAACAACTATGTATGTATAGAACTGTACTCCTCATCAAGTAATTGACAATAAGACTCCTGAAGAGGCTTTCTTAGGAGAGAAACCAGAAGTCAGGCATCTGAATATTTGGATTCTTGGTGTACATACATATCCCAAAGGAGAAAAGGACCAATATTGATCCTTCTGGGAGGAAGGGTATATTCATACATATGCTTTGGGTGAAAACCTTGAGCCAGTTCCTGATGGATTCGAGACAAGTTCAGCTGATAGCTGCAAAGATCATACTGAGGTACCTAAAACTTATAGTGGATTATGGGGTCAAATATGATGTGAATAAGAGGATTACATGGTTATGTTGATTCAAAGTGGGTAGGTAGCACCATTGAAAGGAAGAGCACCTCAAGTTGTTGCTCCAGTTTGGGACCTGACATGATATCTTGGTTCAACAAGAAGCAATCATGTGTGGCATTGAGTACACTCGAGGAATTGTATGTTACCGATTTCTCAGCTAGTTGCTATGCAGTGTAGCTTTGAAATCTACCGTCTGACTTGTTTGATATCTAGTTGTATGTGAATTGTATCTTCTATGAAAATTAGAGTTGTGTGAATCTATCAAAAAATCCCATGTTTCATGACAAGTTGAAGCACATCAAGATCAAGTTCCACTATATCATGGATATGATGCAGAGAGTTGCACTGAAGCTCCAGTACGTGGCAATGAAGGATAAAATAGTAGATGTGTTGACCAATCCTCTTATGTGAGTGAAGTTCGATTGCTTCAGAGAAAGAATTGGTGTGATCCATATCAATATCCCTCAAAAGAGAGAGTGATTTGTTCTAGCATAGATAGAGAGACAGGTTTCCTGTGTGTAAAATCCCGACGAAGCTTGTAGGTTGCTCATATGTAATCAACCTTGTAGGTTGTACTTGGATGTAATCATTCCTGGCAAAGATCGTAGGTTATCCTTGGCTGTAATCATTCCTAATATGTTATGGAAGCCATAATATCTCACATGGGAAATGAGACAGGTTTGTTGGAAAGGGTTTAAGGTAAGTTGCGCAGCATCGTGGATGTTGCATAGGCTCGAAAGAAACTGTGCAAGACAAGGATAACGTGCAAGGTAGAAGATAGACTACTTTTTGAATATTTTGTGTCACTTTTTGTACTTTTGGACCATATTTTGTGGATATTGGTCATTAGTTAGAAAATTAGTTAGGAATTAGTTAGAAGTGGACCATGAATGTAAAGGTTCAAGCCTATAAATAGATGAAGAATTGTGAATGTAAGGATCCATCTGGATATCTATCAATCAATGTGAGAGAAACTTGGTTATGATCATCAATCTAAATCTTTGCTTTATGACTGAGAGTTAAAAGTGTTGTCTATTTGGATCCATTTATTTCTGTTATATGATGCTTTAGCTATGAATAAATGATGTGATGTGTCGAATAGTGATGAGGAATGGTTATGTGAATGATTAGAAAATTGGTTAGATCTGATAGATAGAAAAATGAATTGTCGATTCCCATAGTCCTCTTCTTTTTCGTGGAAAATTGGTTCTGTCAGCCCTCCCTTGAACATCTCGGGTGAGATTTCATCAGCTCAGTGGGTGTTTCTAGACAGGCTAAAACCTACCTAGGCCAAATGCTCAAAGAGATCGTGGTGAGTTGAGTGTTGACAGAGTGGGACCCCTATCGACTGGGTTTTATTGGTTGAGGTTTGAGCTAACAAATGGTTTCGTTGATGAGACCTTGTTGCGACTAAAAGGAGGGTATGTGGCATCTGAGGCAATCAGAAACTCAAGAGTGGATGTGGCATCCGACATGACCAAAAATTCAATATTGGTTTGATCAAAAGCTGTGATAATTTGCTAAAGCCGAAAATTAGAGTCGTGGATTGATGACAGACAAGTGGTTGGTGAGATACATACATGACGGTCCTCATGAGTACTTTTTCTGTGAGTTTCCCATCATAATGTATGAGTGGTTGGTGCAGTTCACATACAAGAAGACAAATTTCCAAGGAGGGGAATTGACATCCTAGACCCCTGAATTGATCCAGGAGCTATAAGAGACTAAAAATAGAGCATCACGAGCCATTGAGGTATGGATAGATAGTATCCTAGAAGGATATATCAGTGAGTTTGCAGTCGACACTACCAAGTCCTATAGTGAAGCAGAAAGGAAATTTTTCAACGGACCCAGAGGTAGGTTCATATTGTCTCTACACCTGTCAATTAAAATGCTTGTCTGCAAAAAGGGCATACTGAAGATGCACCTAGAGTAGTATAACTCTAGTGTACAGAGGTGGTGGATATAGTGACTAAAGGGGGGAGATGAATGGGAAGGTAAGGGGTAGATGGGTGCAATTTTTGATGAGACTGTGAGGGAAGCTGAGGAAGAAAGTGGTTGTATAAGGGGAGGATCAAGGTTTTGACAAGAGAAGAGGTAGAGGATAAGGGAAGCTCCTGCTGTGATTGAAATGAAAAATCATGAAGAAAAACCACACAGGACGAAGAGACCCTATAGTGATGAATAGGATGACTAGACCCAGACTATTCCCAAGATAGCAGTAAGATCAAACCCTAGCAGCAACATACCCACAACTCACACACCACTTCAAAATTAGGGAGAAACACAAATTCCATGTCAACTTTCTTGATGTGTCAACAACATTCTAGTAGTAGGTTAACATATGTAGGAAGAAGGCCTAGGATGGTGGGCGGTGACACAAAGTTACCTTTGTTTCATGGGAATGAGATTGATGATCCTGAGTAGGATTTGTTCCTCTGTAAGGTATCATGGACTTTTAGACATGCCATAGATGATGATGTCAAGAATGGCCAACTAGCGACTACCCTATGGGGTCATGCACTAGATTGGTACATCAAATTTATACAGGTTCCTACGGGGACCCCTGCAAAAGAATTGGATGAATTTTGGAGGGGACCGATCAATAAATTTTGAAAGCCTAAATCTGAGGTGCAATACATTACTAAGTTAAAACAAATTAAGTAGTTTTCGAATGACACTGCTTGGGATTTCGATCAAATATTTAAGACATTGATGGCACGATTTAGCTTTGATATGGGCGATGTTCATCATAAAGAGTGGTTTATTACATCCTTGGTACCTCATATCCGACAACCATTGATGTAGCAGAATATTGTGACACAGAGCGAGGCTCTGGAGATCATGATGAAGTTGGAATCTTCATCTGTTGGAGAGAATGCAGCTAGTGTGAACCAAATTCAGGCGCAGTTTGAAAAATTGATGCTACAATTACAAGACATTAAGAAAGGGAAAGAGAATCACGAATATATTTGGTGCACTCATTGTCATGCAGATGGACACACCAAAGATACTTGCCCTACCTTCTAGAATTATCTACTATCTAGGGCGCTGAACCCACTAACTTGCAACAATGTACCATGGTGTCACATATGTCAAGTCTATGGACATCGACAAGAAGAGTGTAGCTACATGCAAAATATAGTGTCAAATCCAACCGACCTATATTGTTCATTTTGTAGATCGGTGGGGCATGAAGATAAAGACTGTCCTGCATATGATCTGCTTCAAGAAAGAACATATGATTAGTACTTTATGAAGGGAGAATATCATCATGTAGTACAACAACCACAACCACAGGCTCAGGTGGTAAACTCTCAACCACAACCACAGTATACACCATCAGGGTAGATGCAATTCATACCATCATAGCCACAGCTATAGTTTGCACCACAGCTGCAGTATAATCAAATGGTGATGCCTCAACCACAATCATAGTATGTTCAAGCTACGTAGTATGTTCAGCATCAACTGAATCCCCTGCTGTAACAGATGGCTCAGCCACAGTATCAACAACAAGTAGGATTTCATGGAGGATTCCGAGGAAGAGGAGGAGGATGAGGTCGAGGCTTGGTCCAGTGTTGCAATTGTGGGGTATTTGGACATTATTAGATAGATTTACCACATTTGTAGTGTTCATGTATCTACTGTAATACCATTGATCATATTGTTGAGAACTTCCCACAACCAATTGCAATATGGAAGGTTAGGAATGTTCCTCAACTGCAACATCATAATTAGTTACAGAACCAAAATCAACTACAGAAACAGAACCCATTGTAGAATCAGGCCCAAAATAAAATTCCACCCCAGACTCAGACCGTGAATCAACCTATGAACCCTCCATTGAAATAGAATCCATTGCTGACTCAAAATCCGCCAATGAACCAGAATCAAGGGCCGATGGTTGTGATGATCTCAATAGAGCCCAGAACAACAGATGTTGATGTTTCCATTGTCACCCGCGCAAGATCCACAATAAGAGAGGATGGTCCCCTCCCACAGATTCAATTGGATGGACACAAAAAGGAACCGTTTAATATCACAAGTGAAAAGGAGACATTTTTTGTATCCCGTGATGCGATTGGAAGAAATCTTGGTAAGTCACCTGTCTATGAAATTCCTTCTACTTTTGATTCTTCACTAGAGGCAGGACCATTGCGGTAGCATGGTACGTTGCAACACTTATTTAAGAGTTGTTTATCATTGGAATGAGATCCCGATGCTCTAGTAGAGATTGAAAATTTGTTGCATTGCCTGGGAAAGGAATGAAAGGATTTTGTGGTGAATTATTTTAATTTGTTGCACTACCTGGGCAAGGAACGAAAGGATTTTGCGGTGAATTCTTTACACAAGAAACAGATAGGCAAAGAGATGCATATGAATATTCAGATTAGAGACTATGAAGTCAACTTGGTAATTTTGGATCTGGGATCTGATGTGAACATCCTAACAAAGAAGACCTGGCTGAAGATAGGGAGGCCGACATTAGGTTGGTTCCCTATGCAATTGCGATTGGCTAATCCAGCTAAAGTGCAACCAATCAGATGTGTTTCGAACCTGGCTGTGGACATTGAAGGTATGAAAACTTATGCCGATTTTGATGTGATTGAAGTTGTTAATGGTGAAGGATCCTATCATGCACTACTGGGGATTGGATGGGATAATGACAATATGGTGGTGATTAACTTTAAGAATAGGATGATGACATCCGAGCATCAATATATCAGAGTCATCATGCCTATGGATCCCAACGAAGGAAGACGATACATTGAACTAGCAAAGGATGAAGTTGTCAAGGGATGGGATCATGCTTACAGCATCTCTGAAGATTATATCCACCCAATTGTTGATGGAGAACTCAGTTTGAGCAGTGTGAGTTCTGCATCTTCTGATTCTGAATATGTGTTAGAAAATTGGAAAAATAACATGCATGATGTGTCATTCAAGAAATGTGGTTTGGTCACGTAGTCGCTGTGCCATGTCGCGACTGAGTTTGTTGAATTACCTATTTATGAAGGGCTACTTCAACTGTCAGCCTTCTTACTGTAGTTTGAAGAAAAGGTATTAGAACTGCAATGATTGTTGGCAATGGAGGAAGCACTACAGTCTACTCGAACACACTGGTGGGCGACTCATAAAAAGACAATCATTGGATGGGTGCAGTGTCGACGATTGATGACAGTTCGCTTTGAAAACATAGAGGTATATCATGCTAGGAAGTACGATGGACAAAATGACCCTAGTAGTCATTTGATGGAATGCCAAGCATTGTGGGCATCATGAACAAAGGATGAATGGGTCCATGCCTTTATTCACACCTTGGATGAAATTCCCAGATCCCGGTATGTATTAGCGGAGCTACATAGAAAAATAACCACTTGGGAAGAGCTGTCGGTTTGCTTTGAGTATACTTTTAGTTTCGCAGATGCTAATCTTGATGTCAATAATGCACTTCAGATCATTCAGGATGTGGTTTTAAAAGTTGTACCAGTTGCATGTCCTATGGATTGACATGCGCATTGCCACATGTACACAATGATGGAATTCTATAATGTATCTAGCGAACCTGAAGATGACGATGAGATACGAAATATCAATATTCTAGAGATGGAAGGGAGTAGCACCAAATATATTGATTGAACCCATGAATCAACTGCTAAATATTAGGAAAGTTAACATCAAAATGGAGGAGAATCTGAAATTTGCAAGCGTCAGTGACTACTAGGACAAGGAGACAATGGCAAATATCACAGATCTGTTGCATGAATTTCAAGATCTATTTCCAACAAAGTTCTCAGAAATGAAGGGGATACTAGGTGATATAGGAGAAATGAAGATTCTGTTAAAGCCAGATGTGAAACCAGTACAACAGAGGCCGCATCACTTAAATCCATGGTACAAGGAAAGAGTCAAGGCTGAACTTGACTTGATGTTGGAGGATGGAATCATTGAGCTAGTAGAATAATCTGAATGTATCAGTCCTATGGTGGTCTAAGACAAGAAAAAAGGTGAAGTTTGGATCTATGTCGACTTAATAAAATTGAACGATGTGTGTATGCATGACCCATTTCCAACACCGTTCATAGATGAAGTACTTGAAGGAGTAGGCGGTCAGAAGATGTACTCTTCTACTGATGGATTTTCTGGTAATCACTATATTAGAATCACCAAGGAAGACCGACATGAAAAAACATTTGTCACCGAGTGGGGCTACTTCCAATACATAGTGATGCCTTTTGGGTTGAAGAATGCACCTGTAATTTTTTCTTGATTTGTTTGTCATGATGTTTAAATACTTCATTCAAAAGTTCCTACAAGTATATATGGATTATTGGACAATGTATGGTCTATTCAAGGATCATTTGGCAAACCTTCGACTAATGCTGGAAAGGTGTCGACAACATCAGATTGCGCTAAACTCCAAGAAGTGCATTTTTTGCGCACCGTTTAGGATACTGTTGGGTCACATTATGTGCAAGCAAGGATTATGGGTTGACCCTATGAAGATCGTGCTCATTTTGAGCTTGCTACCACTGACAAATGTGAAGATGCTTCAGGAGACACTAGGGAGCATTGAGTACTATCGCAAATTCATTAAAGGATATGCTGCGATTACTACCCCTATGGAGAAACTACTGAAGAAAGATGTTGTCTTTGTATTCAGTGCAGAATGCCAAGGTAGCTTTGACATGATGAAGGTCAAGATGGCTTCGACACAAATACTTGTATTCCCAGATTGGAACAAAGAGTTCCATGGGCATGTTGATGCCTCTTCTGTGGTGCTAGGAGTAGTGCTCGCGTAGCCGGGTGAAGGAGATATGGATCACACAATCGCTTTCGCTAGTCGAAATTTTACCTTTAATGAAAAGAAATACATGACCACAGAGTGAGAAGGCCTGGAAATGGGATATGTGGTCCAGAAATTCAGACATTACCTTCTAGGCGGTCATTTCAGAATGTTTACTGACCATTTCATGTTGAAGTATCTGGTCAGTAATCCTGTGTTAGGGGGGAAGATATGCGGATGACTACTTCTCTTTCAGGATTTTTATTTTGAAATAATTATACAGCCAGGTCACTTAAATGCTGGCCCTGATCACTTGTTAAGAATTGAGACAGGTGAGTAGCCTACTAATATTGAAGATGGACTGCCTAATGCACAATTATTCAGATTTGATAGGGAAGATGACCATTATACCCCAATAATCCATTTTTTGGCAATAGGAGTCGCACCAGAAGAACTTTCCACAAGTCAAAAGAAGCAGTTGGTGGTTAAATCTTCTAATTATTAGTTGATTTCCAGACAGTTGTATAAGCTGGGACCAGATGAAATTTTATGGCGATGTGTCCTACCCCGCGAGTAAAGAGAAATATTAGTAGAATCACATGTAGGAGTTGTCGGGGGACACTATGGGGGCTGCGCTACAAAAATAAAGGTGCTTCGCGCAGGGCTCTGGTGGCCCACTTTACACAATGACACGACAAATTATGCATGGACATGCGATGTCTGTCAATGCACTGGAAAACCATCGCGACAGGATGAGATGCCATTGTTACCCTAGGTAAATTTGCAACCTTTTGATAAATGGGCCGTGGATTTTGTGGGTCCAATCAACCCACCTGGGAAAAGAACTGGTGCATGGTACATAATCATAGCTACTGACTACTTGATGGAACGAGAAGAGTCTTCACCCATCGTAGATTGCACTGCTACAACAACAACAAGATTTCTATTTGGTAACATCGTGATGCAGTTTGGATTCCCAAGGATATTGATGAGTGACCAAGGAAACCATTTTATCAATCACATAGTAATAGCACCGACAGAGGAGTTGTAGATACAACATAAGAAAAGTACACCATATCATCTGCAAGAAAACGGGACTGTAGAATTGTTCAAAAAAATCTTGGAGCATGCACTTACAAAGGTATGTAACACTAACTGAGATGACTGGGATTTGAAGATTCCAGTAGTGTTGTGGGAATATTGCACCGCTTGCAAGATATTGATGGGGAAAACACCATTCAAATTGGTATATGGGCATGAAGAAGTCATGCCTATGGAATACATTGTTCCCAGTCTTCATATTGCAGCAACGATAGACATGAATGATGACACAACATTAGAAGAGCGCACAATGCAGTTGATACAACTTCAAGAAGACTATTTTATCATAGGGTTCCATCATCACGTCGAGAAGGATCAATAGAAGGCTTGGCATGATCACCATATTAAAAACAAACAATTTCAGCAAGGAGATTTAGTATTGCTCTACTACAACAAGTTCCTAAAGAATCCATGTAAGCTATAAATGCATTGGCTTGGCCCATATCTTGTTAATTCAGTTAAATCGGGGGGGGGGGGTGCTCAATTAAAACAATTAGATGAAGTGTTTCTGCCAAAACTAGTGAATGGTAGCTGCCTAAATCCCTAAAATACAGGGCTGAAATTGCATAGTGCTTAAGGCACTGTGCAATGGAAAAAAAAAACAGAGGAAGGATGAAAGGAAGTGCACCAGGAGGGTGTGGTTGCACAAAAGTAGGAGTCCGTATCGTAGTTTAGGAATCCCTGTCACGCTAGCTATAGGGTCGTGACATAGTCATAATAAACACTAAATAAGGAGTAGTTAATATGGTTCACCAGACAACACTGTGCACTACTGGAGGCACTGCACCAAGAAGAAGGGTCTGCGCCAAGAGAAAGGGGATGCGCCAAGAGGACGTGATCGTACGGGAAACAATGGTTGTGTGGGAGAAAGTGGTTTCCCTAAAGGAAGTAAAGGCACCAGAAGGAGTGTCTATGTAAAAAAGGAGCGACTGCATAAAAAGGAGTGGCCGAGCAAGAGGAAGAATCAGTAGCACTGTTAGGAAGATAAATCCTTCCCACCGAAGGATGGTGATCAAACGTCACATCAACACTCAATGATGATCATCAAGGTAGGTGAAAGATGACATTTATTGACATCATGTCTAATGATAGCGGATCCAAGTCGTATGTTAACACAATCAACTGCGAAGTCAGATCATTAATGCATGATTTAGTCATAATTATGAACCGATATCACAATGATGTTATCCAAGATGAATTTGGTGTTATAAGTAGATGGCTGGTCACCGAGAGAACACCATTGGGTGAAGTTGCATTGTGCGAAGTTTCAGAAGTGATTAGTAGGGCAGTTGAAAGAAGCTCTCTGCTACATAAGGCATCATAAACTTAAGGTGATATGCAGAGCACCTTTGATATAGGCGAGGTTTTGAGTGAGAATTATTCAACAGTTGAAGTTGCAGAAGAAGTTGCAAGTATGTGGGCTAGCTCATCCAAGATGGAAGTGCCTGGAAATGTCATCCTTGGCTCTATTTCTCCAACTCGATTTGGGGAATAGACTAAGACACCCATGAGGAATATTGAAGGGGCCATAGTTCTTACCCCAATTGACTAAGTCTGTAGGAACAGGGAACACAATCGACTTTAGGCATCCTAGGAAGAGCCTAAATGCAAGGAATGACAAGGTTATGGAAGCTGGAATGGATTTCAAGGAGGCATGTAGGCATCATAATTTGTAGTTGCAGATAGTTTCCATGTAGAAGGTAGCCACCTAGACAATGACAGTGAGCTCGAAGCAGTTCAACGATAAGTATTCTTGGTCGAAGGTGCAAGAAAATTCTGCAAGACACGAGGTTGCAGCGGTGTGCCAAGTAAGAAGCATTTGACCTCAGAGGAGGCAATTGCAGCAAATTGCACAGTTATACAAGTTCCAGGTAAATGGCACACTACTGTCTGTGATCATTTTCAACACTTCAAGGTTGCTACATATACCAGGTCCACCTGACGTGGCTCGATGACGAGCCACAAGACTGTATTGGGGGCCTATTAGCAAGGGGTTGGGGTAAGTTGCACAGCATTGGGGATGCTGCGCAAGCTCGAAAGATATCGTACAAGATAAGGATAGCACGCAAGGAGGAATATAGACTACTTTTTGAACATTTTGTGTCACTTTTTGTACTTTTGGACCATATTTTGGGAATATTGGTCATTAGTTAGAAAATTAGTTAGAAGTGGACCATGAATGTAAAGGCGCAAGCCTATAAATATATGAAGAATTGAGAATGTAAGGATCCATCTGGAGATCTATCAATTGAAGTGAGAGAAAATTGGTTATGATCATTGATCTAAATATTTTCTTTATGATTGAGAGTTAAAAGTGTTGTCTGTTTGGATCTGTGATTTACTGCGCAGAAGTAATATGAAGAAATGAGGTTGATCTGAAATGTTGTTATCTTTTTTTGTATTTTTCTACTAATGAGTATGTGCAACATGGATCTATGATGCAATGTTTGATTCTTATGAATGAATTTATCTTCATAGATATGTGGTGCGACATCATAGTTATTTTTGTTATATGATGCTTTTGTTATGAATAAATGATGTGATCTGTCAACTAGTGATGAGGAATGGTTCTGTGAATCATTAGACGACTGGTTAGATCTGACAGATAGACAAATGAATTTTTGATGCCCATAGTCCTCTTCTTTTCTACAAAAACTTGGTTGCATCATCCTTCCCTTGAACATCTCGGGTGACACTTCATTCACTCTCTAGGTGTTGCTGGACAGGGTAAAACCTTTCTGGGTCGATGCTCAGGGAGATCGTGGTGAATTGAGTGTTGACAGAGTGGGACCCCTATCCATTGGGATTTGTTGGTTGAGGTTTGATCCAACAAGGTTTTTTGAGAGGGAAAAATCCTGGTGTAGCAGTGTGTTTTGACATAATCAATCATGTAGGTTGTCCTCAGATGTAATCAGTCTTGGTGAAGCTAGTAGGCTATCCTTGGATTTAATCAGTCCCATGATGGTTTATCTGAATGTAAAAAAGAGACCTAGCATGGTACACTAGTTATTCATATGTAATATGCCCCGTGGGTTGTCTAAGTGTAAAAATGAGCCTTGGAATGGTACGTAGGTTACTTGGATGTGATACACCCATAAGGTTATTTGAACGGAAAATATACTGGATGCAGGTTGTTAAGATGTAATCCCTTAAGGTTGACCTAGAATGTAAAAGGTCTGGATGAAGCAAGTTTATGGGTTGTAATCAATCCTTACATATATATCCATATATGTGTGTTTCGATGTTGATATGATAAGGTCATGAAGCATAAGAGGTGCACCTAGCTGGTTCTCTGATAGAAAGCAGGTTGACCGTGGATGCTTTGAGTGTTCTTTTTTTTTGTGCAGGGAAAAAGAGATGATCTAGATACGATGAGAAGAAGATAGAAGATGAATGTTACTTCCATGGAAATGTAAAGAAGGTCCTGGACAGTTCCTATGTGATGGATTTCTCTAGATGTGATGAACAACTGGAAGAGGACTAGGCCTACATATGACATGAAAAAGGGCTAGCTCTATAGAAATTTATGATGACATATAGTATGGTATGATGATCAAAATAATAATATGACGATGGAAACAACTATGATGATGAATCTATGAATCTGTGATAATGGTTTCGTGATGAATACTTGACCATATGTATTGATGACTATGAAGAGAGAGAATACCTTACTAGTTAAGAGGGAGTGTTGATGTATTTGTAACTTCAGAAGATATTATGATGTATATTATCATTGTATGTTGTTGTACCGCCATTGAAAATGTGTTTACCCCTTGAGGTACAACCTCCATTGCAAGTCAGGGAAATAGTCCCCAGTGTAACATCATGTACTGTGTATTTGGAGTCTCTTTGGGAGAATTCGGCCCTATTAGGGAAGACAACTGGGCCTTAGTATTATGTTTAGTCAGTCACTTAAAAGGTATAAATAGGAGGCACTCTCCCTCATTTATACACACCTCACATTGTCAATTTATGTGAGAGAGAGAGAAAGGGAGGAGAGACAAATAGTTGTTGATTACTTCTTATTACTTGTTTTTATCATCTTACTATTATGAAGAAGTTTGCAGGGTTTTCTCCTTTATGGTTTCCCCTGTGAAAATATTTGTGTCTTATGTATCTCTTATATCTTACGATTCTATATATACTTGTTATTCTTTTAGACAAAGATCCTAATCAAGATAATAAGATCTAGAAAAACTAACACCTTGCTACATGGTGATATCAAGGAATATATCTAAAAGAAAAAGCAAAAAGTTTTTGTTACTAATCTATATCTCATGTGCAAGTTAAATAAATCATTATATGGGATAAAACAAGCTCCCAGAAGTTGGTATCCCAAGATAGATGGCTTTATGCTATTTTAGAACTTCAGTAGATGCAAGTCTGATCCAAATGTCTATTTGAAGCTGATTCATGGTTCAATATTAATTATTTTCTTGTATGTGGATGACCTTCTGATGACAAGAAGTTCCATGAGAGAAATTTCCTCCTTGAAGGATGCTTTGAACCAAGCCTTCTCCATGACTGATTTGGGATTGTTCAGCCAATTTTTGGGGCTTGATATTTCACAATAAACCTCTAGAATCAAAGTAAATCAGTCCAAATATGCTTCAGAAATGCTAATTAAGTTTAAAATGAAATATTAAAAGCCCAGAAATACTCCTTTCCTCTCAGGAGTTAAGCTTGAAGATGGAGATTCAACTCCCTTGGTGAACAAAAAACTGTACAGACAACTAGTTGGTTGTCTTATCTATATTAATCACACTAAACCTGGTATTTCTTATGCAATGAGTGTCGAATCTATATATATGTATCAATCACATGAAATCCATTGGAGGGAATAAAAGAGAAGCTTTCACTTTGTGCAAGGAACCAAGACACATGGGATTCACTATGTTGCAAAATTTGATCTAGATTTAGTTGATTTGTAACACCCTGGTTTTGACCCCATGGTATTAAATTGCATATGATGTAAATATTTTATTAAATCATGGTGTGGAGCTCAAGGCAAAGGCCCCACCATGGGTTTAGTTTTTGATGTTTTGACGATTAAAATTGATCCCGATGGTTTATGTGCTAGCCAGGCACAATGTGTTTTGAGACATCATGTAAAATGTAAATTAATATAAATACCACAACTAGCTACGTGCCGCAACATTAAAGAGATGGAGGCATGATTTCAAAAGGAATAAAGAGGGGAGAAACATTCAAACCCTTCAGCCAATGGGGGAAATCCAAATTTCTAAGGGAAAACCCATAATGTTGACATCTACCTCTTTTTTCTTTTATGCCCAGTCACCTAAGTTGGTAAAATAAGTTATTTCCTTGGGGATGAGGAGGTATGGGAAGCCGTAAAATCTGGCTCGATCATCATCCTTGACCACACACATGCCCAAGGGGAGAGGATTCACTCACTATCCTCGCGTGGGAGGGAGGAACCACATACCCTCATGCTGGAAGCTGATTTTCCTCCCGCAGGCACAGGCAACTGATTTTCTTCTAAATCCTCCATCCTCCTTCTTCCCTGCATGTTTTTACATTTTGATTCCATTCTCCCATGGCTGGAGGATCGTTTAGGACCATGCGGGAAGTAGATGGGAGAAGAAACCTCGGTTTTTTAGTGTTTGTTGAGCCGTTTTCACCCACTTGACGCTATTGATAGATTAGTGGTCTATTTTGGTCATAGTGCTATTGTTCCCCAATTGTCCTTCGATTTTGGCTCCCGTTGTCACGTCCCCATCCCTCAACCGGCGAAGAGGACGCGACCAGCACATCAAAGACAACCGGGCAAAATGCCCCATGAACATAAATAGAAATCAAACACTGGAATTAAGCATACACAGATGCATTTATCTTCAATCATACAGCGGAAGCACACACACACATTCCAGCAATCTCCATGTTCATTATAATTTATTTAACATCAATATAAAATTTGCAGAGATGGAATAACCAGCAGCACTTATCTCTTGATGAAGAATTCACCCGCAACCAGCTACGTCGCTGCAACGTTCCACCCAACCATAGGCCAGCTTGCTCATCAATCTCTCAGCAACGCTCCCACCCCCGAGCTGGGCATGATTCCTCCGGAATAAGGGTCAATTGCAAGCTTAGACATAGCCAAGGGGACACATAACAGCCAAACCAACACAGCTGGGTTTCACAGGATTTCAACAACCAAGCCAAGCCAGCACAGTCCACGGACTAACCACTGCATACCAGCAGTAAAACAACCCTTCACAGCTCTGTGAGGAAACAAGGACGACCAGGGATAATCCCAACAAAAGGTGAGACACAGCTCCAGCCTTCAAGGCAAATCAAAGTGGGTTTTGGCCCTATCGTGGCCAAAACAACTCAGCCCAAATGCTCCGTGACCCAAAACGAATTTGAGCACCACCGCCCACAAAACATGGGTGAAATCAACAGCAACCCAATACGTGGGTTAAAACCATGGCCCACAAAATGTGGGGAAACAACAGCCCCAAACAAAACAGTGAGCACGACTCTCACATGGACAGAACGCCCCAACCAGTCTGTGCATGAGTGCAATCTTGCACTGAACAGCAAAAACACAAGGAAAACATGCCCGACCTCTGCGTGCAAATACCAGCCTACGCGTGAGGGGAAACGACCTCCTCTAAGCACGCGAATCAACAAGCCTTTGGGAGGATGAACAGACCATCGACCTCTGTGTGAGGATGAACAGACCAGCCGTGGGAGAGACCTGTGCGTGAGGGTGAGCCAACAGACCCAAAATCGTGGTGAGTGAGTGAACAGGCTGTGGAGAGAACGCACCATGGGCACAATGAACAGGCGCATGAGGAGAACAGAACAAGCAGGGCAAGCATGGGGTCGTGGGTGGAGTGTGGATGTGGGCAAAGGACTGATAGTCCTGCCACCCCACTCCCAAAGGCAATAACTGCCCATCCACCAGCAGCCATAACTGCCCAACCACCCAACAGAACATTAAAGAGGTTGAAAGAGGTTGGGTAAGACAAGGTGGAAAAACAACAAGGTAATAAAACATGGGTTTTTCCCCCATAAACCAAGGTTTGAAATCCCCCACCCCTTATCCTTTGGAACCATGCCCTTTTCATTCAACGTTGCACTGCCGTAGCTGGTTGTGTTTTATTTTAATTGATGTGCGGGTTTACATGATGCTGAATTATAATGTGCCGGATAGCACGACATACCATCGGCAATTACCTCTATTTCCAAAACATACACAACAAAATCGATGGTGGGGCCTTTGCCTTTAGCTCCTCACCATGATTATTTACATTATATACATCATGCAAATGGGGTCGAAACCGGGGACGTGACACCCGTTATGTTTTCTTCCATGCCCAGAACTTGTCATTGCCATGTATGTCAATGTCATTTGGTCTGAACTGGTTTGGGGAATGGAAATGTGGTTTGAATAGCTTGATAAATGTAGTGTGAGAAGGAACCTCACAGATAGATCTAGGGGGTTGGATTTCTTCTTTGCACACCCTGAATAGAACTAGAAGGGAAGGCATATACTGAGGGACTAGGTAGCAGAGAAGGGGATGATTTCTAGTGTTGGGTGTGTAGATATTTTAGAATCTAGGCTAGAGCTAGTGTAGGTGTCCATAGCTCTGTGATTGAGCTCACTAGCTTAGCAGTCAGCCTTTCCATCTCCTTTGTAGCCTGATAAATCCAATTGTGTTGGCTTAGTTGAGTTTTGTTGCATCCTTGTGATGGCTTGGTAGAGTAATTCTAAGGAACCATCTGTTGATTGGATGGTTGTGTGCTTGATGTATGGTTTGGGCTTGGCTGAGTAGCTCCAAGGACCCATCCATGCTATTGGATTGTGGCCTTAATAGTCTGTGAAACCCAACAGTGTGTTGGCTTGACTGTGAATGTATGGTTTTGGCTATGTGTGAGTCTGTTGTTCCCTAGTGCCTTATGGAATCATGCCCAGCTCAGGGGTGGAAGTGATGCTGAGAGATTGATGAGCACACTAGCCTATGGTTGGGTAGAATGTTGTGGCAACGTAGCTAGTTATGGGCCATCTTTTTTTCAAGATAAATATTGTTGTGTATTTTATCTCTACAAATGTATTTGCTCATGAATTAACATGAATATGTTGAATGCTTGAATGAATGTATTTTGGTTCCATTGTATGTTAATGATTTATGAATATGTGCATGTTGTTAGTTCAATGCATTTCATTTTATGTTCGTGGGGCTAGTTTCCCGTTTGATAGAAACAGTGTCGTAGTCACGTCCTCTCCGTCGTCAGTATGAGGGGTGGGGATGTGACAGTATGGTATCAAAGCTATGTTGCAACATTGGGCCTCAATGGGCCAAGTTAAACAATTGACAAAGGAAGAATCAACCGCTGTGTTCAGAAGGAAGAAGAGGTAGGCAGCGAAATTCTGAATTTTTCTAAGTGTTGAGCATTCTTCTTTTTGTGTGGCGGCTGAGAAATCCAAAGACGAGCTGTAGTGGCGGTTGGGTTGGATAAAGGTAAGATGATTCAGCGGCTATATTTTTTGGTTGTCTCCGACACAGTAGACAGAGCCGCTTGAATTTCTCCAATGGCAATAAAGTCGTTGTATATCGGTGGGGAAAAGACATAGATGAAAAATTTTGAAGAAATTTTCTAAGTATGGAATCGGTGGAGTGATTGGCAGGGGAAAGTTGAAAACATTTCTGCAACAACAGTAGTTTTGGAAAGTTTTCCAGCAGATGGGTATTATTGTTTGATCCGCAATGGCGGATGTATTCTAATGATTGAGCCGCAGTGACAGCTGGGTTTCCAAGAGTCGAGCCGATGCGTAGAGGTGGAGAAAGGAGAATCGATCAAACATGTAGCGGTAGAGAAAGGAAAATAAAGCCGATGCATAGCGGAAGGATAAGGAGAATTGAATTGACATGTGGTGGGTAGAAGTTAAAGTTTTTGCCGAGGAAGAACAAAGAAGAAAAAATAAAGAAGAAAAAATTTCAAAATTTTTCTAAGTGTTGGAAGTTTTCGCGTCGAGTGGAAAGTGAAATTCTTTCCGCAACGGTGGCAGGATGGCAAGTTTCTGTGTCGGGTGGAAAGTGAAATTCTTTCCACAACAATGGCAGGATGGCAAGTTTCTGCATCGGGTGGAAATCAGAGAGTCTTTCGATGCGGCGAGAGAAACTTGGAGAGTTTTCCGCAACGACGAAGCTCTTGGCCAAAAGAAAGATGAAAGGTTTTTCGATGCGGCGATGGTGTAAATTGGAAGAAACTTCAGAAGTTTTCTGCTACAATGGGAGGCAGATCAGAAGAAACTTGAAAATGTTTTCAACATAGTGGAAAGACCAAAGCTAATGAAAACTTGGAATTTCACCAACGCATGGGAAGGAAGAGGAAAATGGAGCCGATACATTGGAAAAAGTTGTGGAGTTTCAGCCAATACGTCGGCTGAGTTTTGCTGATTGGAGGTAAACTGAAAATTTTTCTGAAACTGAGATTTTTATAGGGAAATTCAACAGGTTTTTAGTTGGATTTTAGGAACCAAAAGAAGGTTAGTGGGGTGGTAATGAAATTTCCATTGGTCATATATGGGTTAGCCACCTGTGTAGATATGAATGTTCTGCCACCTGGATCCTATGATGTCCTCATTGGAATGGATTGGTTGGAAGCACAGAGAAAAAGGCTTGATTGTTACAACAAGAACTTTGAAGTTCTTGGATGAAGAAGCAACCTAAAGGTTGTGAAAGGAATTCTAGAAGTGATTGGTGGGAGGAAGTCTTTAGTAATGCAACTGAAGAAGTTCTGTGTGAAAAGTTGTAGAGTGTATGCAGCTCATGTTTTATAGGCAGCAGAGAATGAAGCTCCTAGGATGGAGGACCTTCATGTGTTGCAGGAATTTAGGAATGTTTTTCTTGATAAAGTTTCAGGGCTTCCTCCAAAGAGGGACATTAATTTTACCTTTGAGATTGTACCAATTAAAGCACCAGTGTCCAATACACCCTACAGGGTGAGTACACCAGATTGCTAGAGCTGATGATGCAGCTGCAAGAGTTGTGGAAAACGAAGTATAACAGGCCAAGTGTGTCCCCATGGGGAGCACTAGATTGGTTTGAGAAAGAGAAATATGATACACTGTGATAGTGTGTTGGTTCATATAGTTGAACAAGTTAAGAGTCAAGGATGAAAATTTTCATAGGACAACCTTCAGGGAAAGGTATGGTTCTTCTGAGTTGTAGGGGCACCATTTGGTTTCAAAAATGCACTAGCTACATTCATATGCCTCATGAATAATGGTTTCAATAAGTATCTGGACAGGTTTGTTCTTGTTTTCCTTGATGGCATTGTTATTTATTCTAAGAATGAGGAAGAACATGTGGAGCATTTGAGGCTGACTTTCTAATTGCTCAGGAAGCATAAGTTGTATGCAGATTTGAGAAAATGTGACTTCTATAAAGATATAATTCATTATTTGGGTCACATTATCTCAGATAGAGGAATATATGGAGACCCTGAAAATATTGAGGCCATGATGATTTGGTCTGCTCCAAGAAAGTTAGCACATGTAAGATATTTTGTGGGACTTGCAGGGTATTGCAGGAAATTCCCTGAAGAATATTTTGCAGGCAAAGTTGATTCTATGTATAGGTTGAGGGAGCTTGCATGTTAACTTCTAGTTCCATGAGGAAATGGCCCTTGTGTGTATGGGCATACACATGAGGACTTCCTGAAGACTCAGGTAGAATGACCTAAGTAGAGAAGTATGGTGGTGCCCAATGAAACCCAGGGCAAGAAGCTGCCATGTGCCATGAGAAGGATCTCATGACTGAGAACAGTTTTTGAAACTTCAGATTGCAAGTTTTTTTTGTTGATTATGGGATATTGTGATATCCTATGATGGTTTTGAATCATGCTAACCTTGGATATGCTTTTCTTGCATTGCTTCATGACTACAGTTTCCTGTTAACTAACTGTGATTGTTTGGCTGATTAAAAATTGTGTCAGGATGACATGTTGTATGTGGACGTCCAAGTTTTGGGAAGAATGCATAAGTAAGGGATGAGTACTCCCCACTTACAAAAGCCAAACAATATGAGGATGGCAGCATGGTTGCAAAAATCTGATTTTCTATAAGAAGTAGAATTGTGAATTCAGATTTTTATTTCCACTATCAATGTTATTGATCACTTGATATTTGGAAAATCATGTATGCATGAAAATAGATTTGAAAATCTATGATTAAAATTTTATGATGACATCTCATGTAAACTTCATACTTGTATGTAATGCAGATGAGATGGTGAAAGTACACCCTTGGAGTACATAACTTCTCAGATGGATGTGTTTGGGATACATAACTCCTCAGAAGGATGTACTGGGTGTACATAGCTCCTTGGAAGGATGTACTAGGTGTACATAGCTTCTCTGAGGGATGTGTTGGAAATAGGTTTGAAAAACTATGATTGCAATTATTTTTATGATGACATCTCATATAAATTGCATGCTTGTATGTAACGCAGGTGAGATGATGAAAATATGTACAAGGTGTACATGGTTCCTTGGAGGGATGTACGGGGTGTACATAGCTTCTCGAAGGGATGTGTTTGGAATAGGTTTGGAAACCTATGATTGCAATTATTTTTATGATGACATCTCATATAAACTTCAACGCAAGTGAGATGATGAAAATATGTACTGGATGTACATGGTTCCTTGAAGGGATGTACAGGGTGTACATAGCTTCTTGAAGGGATGTGTTTGGAATAGGTTTGGAAACCTATGATTGAAATTTTATAATGACATTTGATGTAAACTGCATGTTTATATGTAATGCAGGTGAGACGATGAAAAAATGTACAGGGAGTACATGGCTCCTCTAGAAGGATGTACTTGGGTACATATATTCTCCCCCTTGCCAGCTAGGCACCAGTATGCATCATTGGGGATGCCCAGGGTGTAAGACATTTGGTTAGAATTTGTTCCATACACATTCACACCATAAGGGGACTGTCATGAGAGTGGGGGATCTGTGAAGAGAATAACGCCTAGGTATGATGATGTCTGGAAAGGAAGCGCCTGAGCATTGGTAAGCACTTGGAGGAGGTGTTGGGCCCTTAAGCTAGAGTTGTTATTGAGCACCCAAGAGGTGTTAGGCTTTGAGGCAGGGCTGAATGGGTCTTGGCTGAGAGATGCTATATAGATAAGTATTGGATTACTTGGCAAATCCTTGTTGACTTTCTATAATTACAGATGTGCATAATGATTCAATTAATATTTTTGAAAATATTGTTAAGAAATAAATCCCGTGGAAATGAATCTGACATGTGAATTAATCTGTTATGGTTCCTGGAAAGAAATCACCTAAGCATTCGTGGGCACTGGAAGAGGTGCTAGGCTCGTAAAATAGATCTTCCATTGAGCACCCAAGGAGGTTTTAGGCTGTGAGGTGGGGATGACCAGATCTCGGTTGGGAGATATTATGCAGATAAGTATTTGGTTTACTTATCAAAATTTTGTTGTTATTGATTTTCTGTAAATATACATGAGCATATGATGCTGCCATGATTTTGAAAATGTGTTGAAAATATTGTTATAGATTGCATCCTATCGGAACGAATCTAACATATGAATTGAATTCATTGTGGTGTTTGAAAAGGAAGCACATGAGCTTGGTAAGCACCTAGAGGAGGTGCAAGCTCTTGAGAAGAGCTGCGATTGAAGCACTTGAAGAGGTGTTGGGCTCAAGAATGGAGCTGTTAGACCTTGATTGAGAGGTAATTTCAGGTGATCTGAGGCTAACAGAAACTTTGCTACCCTTTAATGCACACCCAAGTGTGGGGTGGGGTAGAGTTGTGAGTGCCGTGGTTGTATAAAGCCAAGTTGGATACCTGTGGAACCAAAAGAAGATACTTATGTAGATGAGTATTTGGTTCACTTGAAAACTTTTTGTTGATTTTATGTCAATATACATGTGCATGTAATTCATCTATGATTTTGGTATATCTTGTGAGTACTAACATGGGAATTGACTCATTGCTTGGGGCTTGAGCATAGGTATTGCTGGTTTCCAAAGACATTGAAAATGTTCCAAGCTAAGGAGAAGGATTCTCCAGGACCAGAAAATATCCTGTGGTGTGTGTTGATGCATGTAAGCAAGGACTTGGAAGAGTTCTAGATCATGCCATTGGACAGATAAAGGTGCAGAGGAAGCACTATGGTCTTGAAGAGGCTACATGGAAACTGGAAGATGCCATGCGACTGGAATCTCCATTTTTGGTTCAATTTTGTAGAGCATTGAAGGTGGTGCCAATGTAGCAATTGTCAAATTTTTGTAAATAACTGACGACAGTGCTATTGAAGGGGGAAGGGAATGTAACACCACGTTTTTGACCCCATGGTATTAAATTGCATATGATGCAAATATTGTATTAAATCATGGTGTGGAGCTCAAGGAAAAGGCCCCACCATGGGTTTAGTGTTTGATGTTTCAATGATTAAAATCGATGCCAATGGTTTATGTGCTAGCCAGGAAAAAGGTGTTTTGAGACATCATGTAAAATGTAAATTAATAAAAATAACACAACTAGCTATGTGCCACAACGTTAAAGAGATGGGGGTATGATTTCACAAGGAATAGGGAGGGAGGAAACATTCAAACCCTTGAGCCAATGGGGGAAAGACAAATTTCTAAGGGAAAAACCATAATGTTGACATCTACCTTTTTTTTCTTTTATGCCCAGTCATCTAAGTTGGTAAGAGAATTTATTACCTTGGGGATGGGGAGGCATGGGTAGCCGTCGAATATGGCAGGGTTGTCAGCCTTGACCACAAACATGCCCAAGGGGAGAGGATTCACTCACTATCCTCATGTGGGAGGGAGGAACCACATACCCTCACGCAGGAAGCTGATTTTTCTCACACAGGCACAAGCAACTGATTTTCTTCTTAGTCCTCCATCCTTTGCCTTCCCTGCACGTTTTTTCACTTTGCTTCCATTCTCCCATGGATGGAGTATTTTTTAGTACCATGTGGGTATTAGATGGGAGAAGAGACCACAGTTTTTGAGTGGTTGTTGAGCCATTTTCACCCACATGACACTATTGATTGATTGGTAGAATAGATTTTGGCCACAGGGTTGTTGTTCCCAAATTGTCCTTTGATTTTGGCTCCTGTGATGTTTTATTCCATGCCCAAAATTTTCCATTGCCATGTATGTCAATGTTGTTTAGTCTGAATTGGTTTGGGGAAGGGAAATGTGGTCTGACTAGCTTAATAAACCTAGTGTGAGAAGGATCCTCACAGATAGAGCTAGGGGGATGTCTTTTTTCTTTGTACACCTTGAATAGGACTGGAAAGGAAGGCATAGTCTGAGGGTATGGGTAGCAGATAAGGGGATGCTTCCTTGTGTTGAGTGTGTAGATGTTTAAGAATCCATGCTAGATCTAGTGCATGTGTCCATAGCTTTGTGATTAAGCTCACTAGCTTAGCATTCAACCTTTCCAGCTCCTTTGTAGACTAATAAACCCAACGGTGTTGGCTTGGATGAGTTTTGTTGCATGATTGTGATGTATTGGAAGAGTAAGTCTAAGGAACCCATCTATTAGGTGGTTGTATGTGCTCTATTAGCAGGTTAGATTGGTTGGGAAACTCCAAGGAACCATCTGTTAATTGGATGGTTGTGTTCTTGATGTATGGTTTTGGCTTCACTGAGTAAGTCCAAGGACCCCTTCATGCTATTGGCTTGTGGCCTTAGCAGTATGTGAAACCCAAGGGTGGGTTGGCTTGACTATGAACATATGGTTTTGGCTATGTGTGAGTCTATTGTTCCTTAGTGCCTTGTGGAATCATGCCTATTTTGGGGGTTGCAGTGATGCTGAGAGATTGATGAGAACACTGGCCTATGGTTGGGTGGAACATTGCAGTGACGTAGCTAGTTGTGGTCCAGATTCTTTGTAAGATAAGTATTCTTGTGTATTTTATCTCTGCAATTGTATTTTCTCATGAATTAACATGAATATGTTGAATTCTTGAATGAATGTGTTTTTCTTCCACTGTATGTTAATGATTTATGCATATGTGCATGTTGTTAGTTCAATCCGGGGCTATTTTCCCATTTGATAACAACAGAGTCGCAGTCGCGTCCTCTCCATCGTCGGTATGAGGGGTGGGGATGTGACATGGTTTTACTCATTCTAATTGGGATGGAGATAACACTAGTAGAAAATCAACTTCTTGATATGTGTTTATTCTTATACACAGACCAAATTTATGGTCAAGTAAAAATAAAAAGTACTATTTCACTTTCTTCAACAGAGGTAGAATACATATGAGCCATGAGTGCAACTACTCATTGTTTGTGGCTGCAAGTAATACTTGGATAGTTTTGGATTGAGTCTAGCACTTCCACAGTCATTTATTGTGACATACAAAGTTCTATTCTCATATCAATAGACCCTATTCATAAGAAGCAAACCAAACATATAGATATCCATATGAACTACATCATAGGACTTGTGCATGATGAGAGAATTGCTCAACACTATTGTACATCATCTGAGAAAGTTGCAGAAATATTCAAAAAGGAATTCTATCAGAATAATTTCAGCCATCTCAAATAACTACTTGGGAGAGTTGATCACATGGTGAAGACAGATTGAAGACAATATTTCACAATTTTATTTTCATGTCCATGTTTTGAGCGAGGGTTTTTTCCCATCAGGTTTTCTTTCTTTCATTGTTTTTTGTGGACAAGAAGTATGTAAAGGGTGACTAAGATTTATTTATAGGCCCTATATATTTGATATATTTTTGATATTTCATATAATTTAGGATTAAATAGGGGAGTTAGAATACTCAAAAACCAATCTCCATACTTAGGATATAATATATTAATCTTCATGATTAATTTCCTATGTTCTAGACTAGGTAGTTGGCCTCCACTTACACCAATTGGTCAACACTTGCCATGTTTACATCTAGGATCTCCCCACATATATTCTTCCAGCTATATAGAATTCCCATATTATTAAGTGTGCTTTCCTTCCTTTCATAGACTTAGATCTTTTTTACAGCTTTAATGTGGAAACGGTAAAAGCTAGTCTCATGACAACTGCCTTGTTTTTTCCCAAATCATCCTCCATATTTTTTTCTCCTAAAATAATGATTCCATTTAATTTCCACCACTCATTAGCTAACATGCATTATTGAACTAATTTTTGACCTCCTTGACTGATTTGGAAAGTGTTTTATGCACCTAGTGGGGATTTTTAACTTTAGTAAGCCTGCTAATTGTAAGGATTCAACTTGCCTTCTTAGGATTTTGAATCTCTGAAGTAATTATATATTTGGAAAAAAACTACATTAAAAATGTTGGATGGTGTAAAACTATTCAATGCAAGTTAGTGTTATTCACCAATTTCAGTCTCCAATTTGAGTAGATCTATGCATGTCTTCTAGCAATTCTTTCTGAGTTCAATTGTACTAAGACTGGGCTTAATTTCTACAATCTTGCATGCCAAAATAAAATTGATGAAAATTTACCTTCTTCATACTAAGATTTATAGAAAAAGTTTTGAACTGTTGCAAAAGAGACCATCAACTTCAACAAATTTCCATCTTCATACCCATTCAGGATGACCTTGTTGTCAAGGGAATTCCTTATTTCTACAATTCCATCAAACATGTGGATAGAATGGACTTGCTGTCGAATATGCACTAAGGAAAATAAGCTTCTCTGCAACTCTGTAAGATAAATAACATTCTTTAACACAAAATCAGGGAAATCGAGCATCTTGAGCTCGATTGATTCAATTCTCTTTGGTTTGAGGTTAGATTTGTTTGCAAAGTATACCATGCCATTTTTAATGTCATCCAGTTCTTAAAAATAGTATTTCCTAAAAGTCATGTGAGAATTTGCACCAGTATCAAGAAACCAACAATATTTGTAAGATGGAGCAGAAGTTACTTCATTAATGCCAAGATTACAATGTGCAACAATACAATGAGTATAATTAGGGGCTTTACCAACCTCTTGGTTTTTATTTTTGTCTTATTTATTCTGATTATGTCTTACTTTGATGGAATCTAAAGGAGCCAAAAATTGATTTTCTTCATGTCCATTCTTCCCACACCGCTTGCACTTCAGATATGATCTTTTGATTGAGTTGTTTATGCCCCCTCTGTGTCTAAATTTTATTCTTCCTCATCCTCTTTTGTTTCTATCTCCCTTGGAAGGGTATTTGGATTGATTCTTTTCTTTTTGAACAAATCAAAGGGATTCTCCATTAGGCTCACTTGAATTCTTTCGATACAATTTTTCTTTGCCTACAATATTTTATACTAGGGTGTCAAAAGAGAGGTCTTTGAACTTGTTACTTGCTTACAGGGAATCAATGTAGTTGTAGTGAGTAGGATAGAGAGATTTTACAAATTTTGCAAGTGGAAGGTCAGGATTCATACCAGATGCTCGGATCTTATGGATGATTTCTTTGATCTCATATGCAACCAGCACATGATCATTATCTTTTATTTCCAAACAAAACAATTTTAAAATTAACTAAATTATGTTCATCTCATAATGTGAGTCATATAGGTCTTTTAATGTCTATAGTACTTCAAAATAGGATTTTGCAGGAAACATTTGTTGGCTCACCTCTTCACTGATAGTGGCAGTGATCATAGATAAATATTTCTTGACTCTAGACTGTCAAACAACACGATCTTTCTTTGATGTAGGAGGTTTTATATTAGTGGTTATGACTACATATGATTATATTTGAATTGTTTTTCCTTCACATATCTTGTCCTTTAGGTCAATGTATATGAAGGTTGATTTGATCTTCTTGGACCATTATGGATATGTGTCCTTTTCAGTAAAAATAACACCAACTATTGATACCAAAGAGTGCATCTTTAATCTGGAACCTATAGCTTACATAATAATTTGAAGAAAAATATGGGATGTAGGTTTGAGCTCCTACTCCTTTACAAATTACAATATGTGATTCTGCAACTTATCAAAAAAATTTATGCAGCCTATATCAAAATAATTCTACAATTCCTCTCTATATTCAATTTTGTAGCTCTAAATAATTAATTCTAGAGTTATATTACATGAAAATTACATTTAAAATCTCATAGAAGATGAAAAATACAATAATACATCAACACAAGATCTTGTAGCGGACTCATTTTGTAGTAGCACAAAGTGGGAAGGTCGCAACAATAGTTCGATGTAGTTTGAGAATAACAATTCACGATCTAGTTGCAACAATAGAGTTATTGCATAACAACAATATACTCAATGACATGAGTAGTCTTAGAATTTACATCACGTTCAAGTCTCTCTTACACCAACTTGTAGCTTAGCATTTGACTAGGGTCACAACTTCTCAACAAAAATGGGATGAAAATCAACATTGGATGCATCTTGTTGCAGTATATATAAATTTTAGGTCATGTATTTCTCAGGCCTCTATATCTCTTTGAAAACATAGAGCAATGTTCACAACTATATGTTCTCCGCAATCTATTTTCAATCACCAGTCTTCAAAGAACTCGCATCTCTAGAATAGAAAGGATCACCGCAACTTCAATCTTCAACAGAAAGTGCAGCAACATAATGATATCTTCTACATTAGCGTTCAGTCTCCAAACCAAATACGTATTGAAACTCTCAAATCATAGTCTTCAGTCAGCATAGACACAACAACCTTTACGCAGTTTCCACAAGAGATAACAAGACCAGATTGTAGTCTAGGAAAGTGCCTATGAACTTGGGAGAAGAACACATAGACTCCTCGAGATTAAACAATATTGCAATGCATGTTTCCCATAGAACTTATGAGGGAACACACTCACAAAATAATATTTAAGAGGATTCTCACTAAAACTGTTGAAATTTATAAGATTAATGGGAAGATGGGTCACAATAGTGGGATGGAAAATTACATTCAGAATTCCTTTTGAAGGCATGGATTTGTAGCTAGAAGGAGTCTTAGTACCGATAAGGTACTCAAAAAAACAAAGTGAGAGTATTCTATGACACAGGCCATGAATAACCTCAAAAAATCAATATCTTATTACGTAGATGATTGTTACATATAAAGGAAATCAAAACCGTTATCTACAGTTAGATAACGAGATTATTAACTAGATTTTACTAACTAATAACTGAAATAGTATTTACAATATAATCCTAAAGGATTATTCAACATTCCCCCCTTAATCCAAAGGGACATCTGACATGCCAAGCTGCAATCTAAATTTTTCAAACTTTTCACAGCCCAATGCTTTAGTAAAGATATCCACAATTTGCTCTAAAGTAGGACAATGTGTTAGATGAATGGTTTTGGCCTCAACATGATGTCGAATCAAGTGATAATTGGTGTTGATATGTTTTGTTCGATCATGGAATTTTGTATTCTTGGCCAATTGAATTGCAGAAGTGTTGTTAACAAAGAGAGGCGTTGAAGTCATTTGTTTCTCCTGCAAGTATTCAAGTATTTTACGAAGCCAAATGATTTATTTTGTGTCTTGAGCTACTGCAACATAATTGGATTCAGTTGTAGAATCAACATGAACAGATTGATTTTGTGATCTCCATGTAATAGCTGCTGATCCAATGTTCATCAAATAACTTGAAGTAGAGACCCCGTGCTATTGATCTCCATCAAAATCAGAATCTGAATAACCAGTGATATGAAAGTCTAAAACTTTAGAATATTTGATTCCATAAGATTGAGTTCCTTTTAAATATTTGAGTACTCGCTTTGTTGCATTCCAATGACCTTCACAGGGCTGATGCATAAACTTGGAAGGTATTCCTATAGCAAAATTTATGTCAGGACGAGTAGTAGTAAGATAAATTAAACTTCCAACAAGTTTCCTGTACTTTGTTGGATCTTCAAATGTGCTACCTTCATTTGAAGTAAGCTTTAGATTCAGCTCCATTAGTGTAGAAACATGATTACAATCTTGCATACCAAATTTGTTTAATAACTCTCCAACATATTTTTTCTGAGAAATGAAAATGTGCTTTGGTTTTTGATCTACTTCAATTCCTAAATAATAATGTAATAATCCCAAATCTATCATATCAAAAACCTTTTTCAACTCTCTTTTGATAGATACTATATAATCGTCATTATTTCCTGTGATAAGCAAATCATCCACATAGACAACTAGATATACAACCGATCTTCCAACTTCCTTGACAAATAAAGTTGCATCATCTAGATTGAAGTGCTTATAATTCAATTTGAGAAGATGCTCAATTAAATTTTCATACCAAGCTCGGGGTGCTTGCTTTAAACCATATAAAGATTTGACTAATTTGCATACCTTCTGTTCTTGGCCTTTGATAGCAAAGCCTCAGGATGATCCATATACACATCTTCTTTTAAGTCTCCATTCAAAAATGCGGTTTTAACATCCATGTGATGTATCTTCCATCCTTTTTGTGCTGCTAATGAAAACAAAGTTTGAATGGTGCCCCATTTAGCTGTAGGAGCAAATGTTTCTGTGTAATCAACACCTTCTTTTTGTGCATACCCTTTTGCTGCAAGTCTCGCTTTGTGTTTTTCAAGTGAACCATCTGCTTTATACTTATTTTTATATATCCACTTGCATCCAATCGGTTTGGTTCCAATTGGCGGGTTCACCAACCTCCAAGTTCCAATTTTTATGAGAGCATCATACTCTCTTTGCATTGCAATTTTCCATACATCACTATTTACTGCTTCTTGAAAAGATGCGGGTTCATTAAATGCATGAAAGTTTAATTCACAATCTAATGTTACAAAATCATCACACCTTTTCAGAAATGTCTTAGTCCGTATCGATCTATGAACTTCTTGTTGTTGTGGTGTTTGCTTTGTTTCTTCTTTAAGAGCAGGTTCTGCATTATCCATGATACTTAGTTTATTCATTCCATTAACAATATCATCAACTGTCTCATCTTTTGTTTCATCAACTTGTGCATTAGAATAATCAACTTGTGTATTAGAAGGAAATTCCAAAACTTGACCTTGACTTAGAACAGGAATCCCTCCTTCAAGATTTGGTACTTCATTATCCATTTCATGATAGCTTTTTTTAGAATGAAATCTATCAAGCTGAGCAAGTTATTTATCAATAGTGAGTGCATATTTCTCAAATTCAAGAAATATAACATCTCTAGAAACAATAAACTTCCTGTTATCTTCATCATACAACTTATAAGATTTAGAAGTATTAGAATATCCAAAAAAATACACTTCCGACTTCTTGCTCCGAATTTGTGTCTTTGTTGCTCAAGAATCAAAGCATAACATGTGGAACTGAAAATTCTAAAATGCTTGACAGTTGGAAGATGATCATGCCACATTTCATAACATGTTTTGTTTTGTAGTGAAACAGAAGGACATCTATTCTTAATGTAGACATCACAAAGAACTGCCTCTCCCCAAAACATTAACTTGACATTTTTAAAAAACATCATTGATCTTACCATATTCAAGAGTGTCCTATTCATACGTTTTGCCACACCATTTTGTTGTGGATTATAAGGAACAGTTGTTTGATGTTTAATACCATTAACTTGCAAATATTTTTCAAACTCTTGAGATGTATATTCACCACTGTTATCAGTGCAAACGGTTCCAATATTGAGTTGAGCTTCATTTTTAACCCATAAGTGAAAATTTCTGAATGTATCAAAAGCTTGAGATTTTGATTTTAATTAATAAACCCAACACATCCTCGTAAAGTCATCAATGAAAGTCATGATATATTTGTTACAATTTGCTGATGGAACATGCATGGGCCCGCATAAATCTGAGTGAATAAGACCAAGCTTTCTTGAAGCTCGAAACATAGAATCATTAAAAGGTTGTTTACTGTTCTTTCCTAAGATACAAGAATCACATGGGGAAATTTGTCTTGGAATAGTACGAATCCCTTGAACTCCTTTCTGTTTCATAATCTTGGGACTTTCATAACTAATATGACCAAATCTAGCATGCCACAATAAGCTGGAAGATAAATTACTATTATGCTGAACCAAATTTGTAGAATTCTGTGAATTGGATGATGTACCATTCAAATTTAAAAGTTTGTTATCTTCCACTCCATTCATTACAACCACATTATCATAAGCTCTTCTAATTTCAATGATACCATCAAACATATATATCGAGTGATTTTGTTGTCTAATTTGCACAAGAGATATTAGATTTCTCTTCAATTGTGGAATATAAAGAACGTCAGAAAGTATATAATCAACAAGTCCTGATAATTTCACTATAACAGAACCAATTCTTGAAGGTTTTAATTGAGACTTATCTACCAAATGTACTACCCCTTCAATTTGATCACTAAAAGTTTCAAAGAAGTCTTTTCTAAATGTCATATGACATGTGGCTCCAGTATCCAATAACCAAATGTCATTCCATGAAAATGAAGTACTGAAAGCTTCTTCAATTCCTAGATTACAATGTGCAACAACATAATGTGTAGATTCAGGAGGGTTACCTTTATCATTTCCTTTATCTTGTACTTGCTCTTTCTTGTTAACAATTTTATCCCAGGAAGTTCTACAATAACTGGGAGTATGACCAATTTTTCCACATCTATAACATTGTTTCTCTCCTTGATTAAATCTTCCCCCCCTTCCTCTGTACTGTCCTCTTTGTCTTCTACCTCGACCTATGCTTCTATTTTCATCCTTTTCAAATTCTTCTTTTGATTTTTGTCCTTTCTGTGCAAGACACAAAGTTTCTTCATTGGGTTTAGACCCCTTCTTCCCAAATGCTTTCTCTCTTTCTACAATTTTCTCAACAAGTGTTTCAAAGGTCATAGCTTTCATTTGGCCACTAGCTTGAAGTGATTCTAAATAATGAGTATAGGTTGGATATAGAGCTTTAATAAATGCAGTAAGTTGAATGTCAACTTTTACACCAGTTGCATCAATATCATGGAAAATGGCTCTAATTTCAGAAGCAAGTTTCATTGGATCCTTATCTTTTAATTCTAAGTTAAATAATTTCATCAACAGTTGTATGATTTCAAGCTCAGAATGTGAATCATACAAATCTTTAAGTTTCTTTAATTCTTCCTAAGCACTTTTGCTAGAAACTAAATGTCTACTTACTTCTTTAGTTACAGAGGCAATAATTAAGGAATAAGCTTTCTTGTCCTTGCTTTTCCATAATGTTAAATCTTTGGCATTAGTAGGTGGTATTGGTGCACTTTTATCCACTTCATCTATTTCTTTTCCATATTTCTTGTCTTCTAAATTCTCATTTTCACAAATTCCATCCCACATATCATTAAAAATAACGGTATTTTTAACTTTACGAAACCATTCTTGATAATTTTCTTTTCCAGACAAAATAACTCCAACAATTGAAATTAAAGAATTCATTGAAATTTACTGTATAGTAAATTTTTGTGTACAAAATACAATTTGAAATATTATTTTCCTCTTAGCCAATGCTCTTTAAAATCTTTTTATCTTCTAAAAAGATTTCCTGAAAGGTTTAATATTTCAATTTAAAAAACCTTGCACTCAAATATAAATGGTTATTTAAAAACTTTTATTTTCTGAAAGGAACTCCCCAAAGATTTGATAATTAATTTAAAGAAACCATTGCACGAAAATATAGATGGCGTCTCTCTTCTTTTTTCTTTTTTTTCCTTTTAAAAAAGAAAAATAAATCTTCAAAACAATTACCGGAACAATTTACGTGCAGTCTCCTCTTAATGTGTAGTCTTTGTCTTTCTTCCACAATCTTTACTAAGCAGTTCTCCTTTCTTTCTTTCTTGGTGACGGCTCCTTTGCTGGCTCCTCCTTCACGGGCTCCTTCTTTCTCACCAGATTCTTTTTCACCAATGCTTCGCTGCCTTTTCTCTGATACCACTGACACAAGCCGTGAAGAACCTCAACAAATCAATATCTTATTACGTAGATGAATGTTACATATAAAGGAAATCAAAACCATTATCTACAGTTAGATAACGAGATTATTAACTAGATTTTACTAACTAATAACTGAAATAGTATTTACAATATAATCCCGAAGGATTATTCAACATGCTATATGAAAACGAGACAGTGATACACAATTAGGGTTAGGTATATAATAAACGTCTAAGAAATAGTTCAACTATTCTAGTAGAGAGTACTTAGAAACCGTGCATATAATTAAGGGAGTACTAAAATATTAATAATGTAGCTTCTATCAAATGTAGGATCCAAAGGATCACTCGATACCTCAATTAAAAGACATGATTCTTAATGCAGGTATGGACCTATCAATAGAATAACACATACAATTATGGCATGTAGGATAGTAGGAGAAACACGTGGAGGGAAAATTGAAGAAGAGTAGTCATCCTAAGACGAATCTTGTAGAGGTAGAAATGATAGAATGGAAGGGAGAATTCCAGGACTGAAACGAAACTAAGTGTTATGGCATGTGGCTTTGATACCATTGTCAAATAAATAAATCCCAAATTCAGTTATTCTCTTTCAAATATATTAATTTATACAACTAAGAAGGTTGTTGGTCTTCATCTATCATCCTACCCTTTTGTCTTCCTATGACTATTCATCTTCATAATTTATCTACATATTTACAATTTGTATGGAACCATAATTAAGAGGATTATGTTTCCAACATAAATTAAATAAGCATTCTTTCAATTCTTGAAAACCCAAGACGTTAACCACCTTGCAATGCACAGAATAAAATAAATAAATAAAATTTCCATAGAATTAGCGAGAGACTACCAAAACAAGTTTAAGGACTTTCTCAATAAAATCCTATACATGATTGATCTTAAAATCCAAGTAGAATGATTCGTGGTTGGAATTCTATAGAGAATAAAGGCTCCCTTTTGAGTGGACAAGATTAGAACATACGAAGATGCCCTCCAGAAAGCACAATAGATCAAGTTCGATGATGATGGGATGCCCATTATAACAAGTATATGGTTAGAATAAAAGTTGGAGATTATTCAAATATCCATCAAAGAACTTGCATTAAAAAAAAGATCAGACCTATGGTGCTCTATAGGAAAAAATGACGAACATACTAAAGATGAGTGAAAATAATGTATGAGAGGTACATATATATTCGTATTACAAAATATGTAAGAGTGTGATCAGCCACACCACAATCATATTTCTATATAATTTAAATAATAAAAAACATAAGTGGAGTGCCATATATGAAGAATATTCTCATAATGTAGCAGAATGCCAACATAATGGAAACAACACAACCAAATTATTGAAAAGTAGATCACACTTAGTAATATGGTTATAAAAAATAGAATAATGTATATGAAGGTAGGTCTCGAGGAATATATAATGGTTGTGGTCAATATGGCAGAAGAGGTGCTCAATAGGGACGACATGGAGGATTTGACATAAAATACTACTTCATTTGTTATGTAGAAGATCATATAAGACATGAATGTTCTCTCAAAGACATAGTTGTCATACTAAACTTGGAGTCAAATACCATTACTATGATCTTGGAATAATAATGAACAATAAAAATGTAAATCTACCACAAAGCGTATCAACAGAGTAAACTTTGTATTCCAAAACTTCCATGTAGTGACTAGGTTGGGACCAAAAAATAATGAAAATATAATCCATCAATGAATTAAGTAAGGAAAATACCAATATACCTATCCAAGGAAAGAAAGATAAATATATAAATAATCTATCAATTTCATCATACAATTATCCAAAGAAGAAGATGTTCACAACAAAAAGGGCCTAAACCAACCAAACAACACCACTACAATTGATGAATTTCTAACATTGTCGAGGGAAGAAAAATCAGTCGCTCGACTCTTGGAATTAATGGATATTCTGAAAAATTATAAAGGGGGAAGAAAAGCAATGAAAATTTTGTGCCACTTAAATAAGGAAGACAAAACTATAAAGATTTTCCAGCCATAGGTTGATCTGGAGATACAAGGTTATTTTATCCTTGAAGTTGTAGTCGATTTCGAATCTTAAGTGAACAACTTACCTAAAGACATATGGATTAGATTGGGACAACCTCACTTTTTTCGCTCAAATAACTTCGTGAAGCTGGCATATCAAATATTTGTAGAATTTATTGGATTGCTAAAAAATGAAAAAATAAGAATAATGAGAATCACAACAGAAATTAACTTGGAGATAATCGAGGTAACTGCGGGAACGATTTCATATCCAACCATAGTCGGCCAGTCATGGAGAATAAAAATGAAAGAAACCATTTCTCTTGAGAAAGACATAATTAAATTAAAAGGAGATTGGAGAATAATAATCATCCCTTTGGAACCAAAAAAAAGAAAATCCTTCGTGAGAGCCATGTGACGAAGAGGGAGATGTTAAAAAAAAACAATGATAATTACATTTGGGTTCTTCTCTCTTAATTGGACAAAATTATTACGTAGAACCATATGAGTGGAATTTGAAGAATTATGAATCCAAGGAAAGGTATTCTTGGATCCTAGAAGCGATACCTAAGAACATTTTTAAAACATTCTTTTCTTTACCAACTAATTTACCAAATATAAGCTTCAAAGAAAGAGATTATTGTTTGGCTCACATATATGACGTATATGAAAATGTGGGAGATTAGGGATGACTGCAAAAAATTGTCTTGTATTTTATCGACCAATTAGCGCGATGGTGGGGAGCGCATGCCTCAGGGATTCAAACTTGGACAACGACAACCACTTAATTTGTCAAAATATTTTGCAGAAGGAATCTCATAGCTACAACAAAAATCACCAATTCCAAACGTAGTAATGACCCTAAAATGCATACTAACCTTCTCACAAGAAACTATATCCCCTGTAGTGTCGAGCAACATATAAATGTGAACCAATACATAGAAAAAACAACAAAAAATGACAAAAAAAGAATACTTGGTAAGAGAATAGAGAATTGTGAGCACAACTGACCCTGCCTGATAGAAACCTCCATAGAAAACATGGCACCAAATATGAGAGGTGATATCTCACTTCGTAGTATCTTGAAATAAAAAACAATAGAGCCTAGGAATAAAATATGACACAACAAGGATCCAAAAAAAATTATAGAATGAACAAAATTCATGAAGTGACAATGTGATAAATTGACTAGGATAAGAATTGGAAGAATTCAGGAAATTGGAAAATGTTAGTGGGAGATGGAAGGATGAGTCAATAATTCTGCAAAAAGAAAAAATTCAATCCTACCTCATCTCCCCCTAAGTCGTAGGATTTAATGTATGGAAAAAGGAATCAACAAAGTTTATTATTAGTATATACCATGGTGGGAAAATTTGGCTTGATGAACCAAATTGAATCACTACTAACTTGATCAGTGTGGTTATAAGACTACCAAAAATGGGTGAACCTATACCAAAGATGATTGATGCAAAGGAATGGATATTAAAATTTATAGGATTGGCATAAAAAAAGAATTGAAAAATCCTAGTCATCATCCAAGTAAAAGAATAACATATTAAATGGACATGCATTATAGTTTCCCTCTACATGACTAGTTCCAATCGAGTATTATATGCAAAGTTGAACATGTTAGAGGTTATTGGTCAAATAACTAGAAAATGTAAAGTTTACAACTTGGTAGAGAACTTGGTACAAATTCTAAAGGAAAAATGTGAATAATGTTATGAGTAGACTAAATCCATTAGGTATCCATTAATTATGATATGGATAACAATGAAATAATAAGTCCAGTTGGGGAAAGATATTTTACCTTGAAATGAACAACGATGTGTAACTTCCAGTGTTTTGTAGCTAAATGTAAGGGCTAAACCAAATATCTACCCCCACAAGAGATATTTCAAGAATGAGTAAAGTCGATGAATTATACTTGTAACAGATGGAGGGTTCTCTAGTGTGCGATAAAAAATCTACCTCCCCTTGTACACATTCAGTTGGGACTAGACACCACAAAGGTATGGTATGCAGATGGAAAATGGGGAAAACCAAAAGTGTTGGGGTACTACACCTTAGCTGAGGAAGTAATTGAAGAAATACCATGACAAGATAATACAATATATCCAACACCACCATAAAAAAGGAATTCAACCAAAGAATTTGTTAGACTGATAATCCACCTTAGTATTAAAATTGAGCTCACATGAATCTATGAAACAAGGAAAAACTCATAAGAAGATTACACAAGCAATTTTACTCAAAATATTATATGAAACTGTGCAATAATGATTTGCAGTTGTATATGCTTTCGTTAATCAAAAGTAAAAATGGATAATTAATACAATGTAATACACTGGTATTAATAACCATTTAATTCGAATACATGAGAGAGAAATTCGAATTGATTGACTCAATCTAACTGCATGGTAACATGATGTGTCTAAGTCACTATTAGAGCTTAACTAGCTAGTTCCAGTTTTCTAAATCAGTGCCCTAGTTAGTTAGAATAAGTTAATTAGTCTAACTGAATGTGGTAGGTGAGGAAAGGTTCCTTCTCACATGCAATTAATCAATGACTGGTGCTAACTGAATATAAATGGATTCAAATGAATGTAACTGACTCCTAACTAGTCTTGAATAGTCGCCAACTAAACTTAACTGAAGGAGGTTGGTGCCAACACTTCCAATGGCTCCTAAATTGTAGGGATTGGTCTAGGAGGTGCCTAAATTTATGCATGCAAGTGAAGTTAGTGGCGGTTAGCCTCAATTAGTGTTCCCCACACTCTAGTAACTGGTATAGGTGGCCCAATTAGGCCATGTGGACCCAACGGAACTAGTGACTCAATAATGACTAAAAAGACTCCTATTTTAGGCATAATTGACCAATTTAGACAAGGGAGGATTATAATCCCAACACCCCTCTGAATGCTAAATTGGACAATTTTGGGCCCTAGTAACTAAGAACATAGGTCACCCATTACATATAAAAGGTATTTTCTTAATACAATCAAGGAAATAGGGAAAAACCACTTGGAAAAAAATCCCCCCCTCAAAACTAAGTAAGTAAAATCAGGATTCAAGTTAAAAAAAACTTGAAAAAATGTTGCTACAACCTTCATCTTTGTGGTGTAGCGAAGTAGCATGCATGTTGTTCTATGCACAGGTATCTTGGAGCCTGGAATGTAGACTTATCCATCTTCTCCCAAAATGATGATGGAAGGAAGGAGGAATGTAAACTTTTCCTCTTTTTGAAGAGACACGATCCACTTTATTCTTCTGAGAGTAGTGTAGTTGATCAGCCCTTTCCATGTAGCATCTTACAGGGAGTTTGTTGCATCTCTGTGCATGACATAGCACAAGGTTCTCTTTCTCAAACTAATTTTTTTTCCTCTTTGTAGATGGATTTCCAGTGATCTTCCCAGCTGCCCCAATAAAATTTTGTGCCCATTTGGTCTTAGGATTGGGAGTAGGGACTGAATTTGGATCTGAATCACCCCGAAGTTCAATATCATAAACTGATACAACTAAGTCTTCTGCTTTTAATTACAAAATACTAGTGGAAACTGCAAAAGGAGTAGATAGAATGTTTGACCTCCCCTTTCAAGTGGCATCTGAGATTGCATTGGTTCTTAAAATGGAAGAAAGTGTGAGAATTCATATGCCTTGGAGGCATGATTTACAACACGCTTCGCATGATGTTCCCAGTAGAGATATCTATTATCTCCACTGAGTTAGGACCAAATGTCACTTGCTTTGGAGAACCAGTGTGAGTCATCTGGTATGCAGATAACAGATTGGCAGCCAAGGAGTGCACATAAAGTACATCATTGAACTTTCCATGTTCAAAATTGATAGAACCCTTCCCTTTAGCTCGAATCTTATTGTCATCACCCATGTGAATTCTAGGACCATTAGTAGACTGCAATGAAGAAAATGATTGTTTGGATGCAACCATATGATTGGAAGCTCCATAATCAATGAGTAAAGAATTTGTTTTTGAATAACTAGCATTTAGTGCATGGCATCTCTCCTCATGATCTTTAGTATTTTCTCCATGGCCAACCTTCCTTGCGCCAGCTGGAAGTGTGATGTTATGCTACTCTATAAGTATATCCATTTGATCTATTGTTCTCCTCATACAAGAGATTTCTGGAGGAAAGCCCCTTCCACAGTAAGAACAAAGGATATTTTTTTTCCCCTTTTTCTTGCTTCTCCTCAAACCTGAGGGCTCATCTAACTACTATTTCTCCTTAGGAGGCTCATTCTTTGGATTTTGCTTCCCCTTTCCATTCATATATTTGGGTCCTCCAGCAAACAAGGCTTGATCCTTGGAAGATTCGATGATCCCCATTTGGACAAGATTGTCATGCTCATTGGTGAGAGACTCAATGAATGAACTGAGAGTGGGAATCTTCAGATTCGAGATTGTGAACTTCCCGGTATGAAAGTTTGACACAAATACTGACTCATTAGAGGAAATTTGGGGTCTAAAATGGGCCTTATAAGAAAACGTGCCAAAATAAGTTTTTGTGAGTTGGAATTCAAGAACCAATAGAATTTCA